>QBDW01006679.1:0-11473 GCA_003261595.1 Maconellicoccus hirsutus
TCAAATCAAATCAAATCAAATCAAATCAAATCAAATCAAATCAAATCAAATCAAATAAATCAAATCATATCAAATCAAATCATATCAAATCAAATCATATCAAATCAAATCATATCAAATCAAATCATATCAAATCAAATCATATCAAATCATATCAAATCAAATCATATCAAATCATATCAAATCAAATCAAATCAAATCAAATCAAATCAAATCAAATCAAATCAAATCAAATCAAATCAAATCAAATCAAATCAAATCAAATCAAATCAAATCAAATCAAATCAAATCAAATCAAATCAAATCAAATCAGATCAAATATTTGGCAGCAGGTCATGATGGAAAAAGGAATCTGTTAATTTTTTGCGAATAATTATGCACTAAACATCCGCCAGGCGTGCTGTTCCTCGACATCGATTTCGAAATTCCACGTTATTTATGACCGACTACTAGTGATAACCTGTATTTATTATTCAATTCGATTCGAATCAAATCGATTTGACTCGTATAATTTGAAACGAATCGAACCGATTCCCGTTACGTTACGCGTCTCGTAGCCACGACATGAAAATAATGTCAACAAATAATCCATAATAAGTAGGAAATTAAATAATGAAGTAGAAATGAATTTACTATTTATCTAACAAAGATTATAGAAATACAGAAGAAATGAGTAGTATGATAATTTGTTTCACTTAGGTAATATTCATAAATTTTTTTCATCTATTGAGCGTTCCTCTTCTTTCATCAAATTTCAACCTTCGTTCATGAAAATTATTGCATATTTTTGGTGCGAAAAATTGTGGAAAATACTGAATTGCAGCTTGTTTTTTTTTCAAAGTTATCGCCTAAAATTCTTTAAATTATTTGTATGTATCTAAACGTTTCTATAAGAAGAATATTAAATAGAAAACAAAATATAAAATTCAGAACTGCAACTCGAATCAATAATTATAACATCACCTCCAATCCAGCTGGAAACTTCTACCATATAAATGCTTCAATTTTAGCCACACGTTGCCAAAATAACACATAACGTTGAAAGTTATCTAACTTTTCCGGTGGAATTTCTGTAAAAACGTAAATCAAATATGAGTTATTCCATCTATCGTATCCTTCAGCAGCTGAAATATAAACAGGAAATGGTTTATTGGGTATGCTTTCATCAGGCACGGTTTTCTTGGCCATGCAAATTTTCGATGTTCTCCAAAACCGTCTTGGTTCGATTTCGTCTCGATAAAAGGTTTGAACTTTGATAAATGTGATCTTCTTGTTTAACGTTTCTCTGGCTTCTTTCACTAGAATCCAACCTTTCTCGATGAAAAAATCTTTCTTAAAAGCTGTTTCGCACATTTCTTGAGCGGTGTCCCAAATACTAAATAATCGGTCGTTTTTTTCTTCGTTTTGAACTTTAAAAATATTGAAATTCGTAAATGTTCGCGTATATTTATTCATTATTTTTATGCATGAAAGACCATTGCCAAGTGGCAAAAGATGTGAAAATAGGATGGAAGAATTCGATAAAAACAGAAACAAAATGAGGTGATAAAAACACTGGTCGGTTTACCTTGTTTCAAAGCTAATCGAAGAGATTCCCTGTTCCATATATTCAAGAAGGAGTAAATAGCCTCGATAGCTTTTTTCTTCGGGTCATATAACCCTTGAAAAACAGTCATAACACTTGATTTTCCTTTGGCTATGCTTATATCGTCTTTTAATTTCTGAATAATTACTTCTCTTTTGAGGTTTTCGTGGATAAATACATTTTCCGCGTATTTACCTACTATAAAATTAGGTTCACATTGGACTATTGAATGATTAAGAAACCCTCCTAACAGAAAAATAACGATTAAAATGATAAATTTCACCATATTGAATTTAGTAAGTATTTGCGAAATAACTTGTAGAACATTCAACGCTAAAATCATTGCAGGATACGATAACGAATGAACGCGTGAATTCGATCGAATATTAACGATAAATAACGAAATCTGACGTATTCACTATTCACATGTCGACAACTTTATTCGTAAATATCTGGCGCACAAATGGAAAATATTTTGAATTGATTGCTCGATACGTATCGCGATATAGTGAAGACATCTGGTAAATTATCTTCACGCATTCAAGCTTTTACAAGATATGCGATCACTTTATAGAGGTCATTTTCTCGAGTAAAAACGAAAAAAGAAAAATTGCTTTTCCATTTGAAATCCTGGCTGGCGGAAATATACAAAGGAAAAGTACCAATTGGTGATGAAACCACGCAGATTCTTACTGGTCTTTCGAACTGTTCTTGTGGCGTAGTTACGTTTATTTTTGTATATGGATTCCCTTTATTGTTTATCGGAATCCATTGTTGTTTCTTGAAAAAAGAATGTTCGAAGGCTTCTTTGCAAATTACATCGCTGGGAACTCTTTCCTGCTGGAAGCGTTCTCTTTCCAGAGACATTTCAGCTGTAAAAGATGACGCAGTTGATAGAATAAGGGCGATGAAAGGCCGCAACTAATGAAGCAGGTCAATTCGGCATGTTGCTCAAAAAAATTGAAACTGAGGTGGTTGTTAAAAGTAGTCCCTGGCATCATTACCTATCACCCTTGTCACACTTCCTCAGTAACAATGTGAATTTTTCATTTTTGCGTAACAATGTCTCAAATAATGTTGAAATTCAATTTCTCAAATACTAATTACTAAACATATGATTGGTGTGAAGTTTTTTGGCATTTTCATGTCTTAGCTATGGCATATAAAATCGAAAATCGTCACAAAAAAGAATGACAAAAAGTGTCATGTGGTTGTCATGGTAACCATTGTCATGGCGACCTGTCATGCTCATGAGTGATGATCTTGATATTTTCATGTCATGATAACATGTTGTTACGTCATAGATGACAGGTCATTATTATGTCGACATATCATGGTCATGAGTAATATATGTATACTATAACACAGCTGTTGTCACGATAACATGTCATGCTCATGAGTGATTCGTGATATTTTCATGTTACTATAACAATTCATTGATAACAGGTTGTGTATCATGATCATGAGTGACATATGATCATGTCTGGATGATGTGTTGAATTACATGTCATCGCAATATCTTATGATCATGTTATGACGACATGTCATGGTGACCTGAATAATGACATATTATAGTAAAATGTCATGACGTTGTTGTGGTGATAAGCGTGGTGATGATATGTGATGATAAGTCAGAGTCAGGTGATTTATTTTTACTTCTCAAAACTTATTATACATCGTATGACGTATATTCGTGTTCAACGAAAAACATGATTTGTTTGCTTTGGTAGCATGTCAAGCAACATGATATGATGACAAGTCATTGTGGGCATAGGGATCTGAAATTTTGGTCATAAAAGTACCTCAACAGTACCCGACTACCACCTTAATTTCAAATTTGTTCACAAAAAAAGTCGAATCGACTTGCTTACCCGGTTGCGGCTTTTATGCAAATTTCAACCATACAATTACCTTCTTTCCATTTACTAACAACATGATCACGTTTGAAAATATTCCATATAAGCGATAAAATCAACTTAGCTTTTGAGAAGTAATTCCAAAACTTCAGCAGGGTACTCAAATTGAGGAAATTTTCGATCCTGAACTCCTTATTCATCTCGTCTACTTGCAGTTTCAACTCCCGAACTGATTCTATTTTGAATTTCATTTCTGCGACGAATGTTTTCACCGCGTCTTCATTCAACTCGGTTTTTTCCGAGCTCCATGGCCAAATAGAATTCGAGCAAGGGATACAAAACAATAATATGACGATTATCACCATTTCATAACTTCTTGAGCAATTCTGCATATTCAGGTAAGTTGTAGGTTATACATACTTAGTACAGCAAAAAAGAAAAACAACGGATAATTTTCTTCGTTCATTATTTTATAATGATACTGGTAATAAACATGGCGTGTAATGAGCAGATGCTAAAGTGTAAGAGACTTCGATGATTTATAACAAATTTACCAGCACATTAGGTATATACGCCATTTGTCGAAATATAGGAATTACGCGAACAGTTCAGGTATCGAAAATGTTTAAAACAGCTTGGATACGTGTATTTTTGATCGTGTTTATTTCTCAGTTTAATTCAAATCACGCTTTTGATTGGCTGGGTTTCTTTGACAGATGGATCTTCGGACCTCGACAAGGAGGAAATGGCGGCATCATTGGTAGCTTTTTCCCCATAGCGGAGCCATTACTCAACGAAGCAGCTGAAAAGAGATTCATCGATAACGAAGTACATGAATTTTCAAAGCGTAGAATGCTAGCAACTGAAATAAAACAGAACCAAGATGATATAATGAAATGGCAGGTTTACCACGCGAATACGAATTTTATAATGAAGTACATTGCCGAATGGGCCCTAGATTCATTATTCGCCCAACGTGAAGTATTATTTCACCAAGCTAGAGAAGGTAATGAAAAAACTTCTAAGCATTTGTTTTGTACCATAAAGCATCAGCTTACGTACAAGTCCGCAATAGAGTGTGGCATTTCCATGTTACTCCGCAACAATGGCAGTGGTGAATGGTGTTCATAAGTAAACGCTATTTGATGTCACATGCCACTCGCAACAATGCCACATCAATGACTTGACACTGTATCACGTCACTTGACATAATCACATGTCATTCCGTCATTTGTGACCATGACAATGAATGGTCATCTATGAGACTATGACATAGTATGGTGACACGAAAAAATTATATTTTTCGTTGAACATGAATATACGACGCACGATACGTTTCGCGAGGAAAAAGTAATTACCTGACTTATCACCACCACGCCTGTTATCACGATAACGTCATGACATTATTGTAATATGTCATTATTCAGATCACCATGACACACCATCCGACATATCACCAAGGCATGATCATATGTCATTCACAGACTCACTTATGACATTTGACCATTCCAATGACGTTTATCATAACAAGTCATTACATACATGTCAATTAAAATCATAACACGTCACCATGATAATGACTTGTTATGGTATGTAGTACATCACTTATCATCGTAATGGCACCTGGCACGATAACAATGACGTGTAATTTGCGCATTTGTTATGATAACATGAAAATATTAAGAATCACTGATGATCATGATAGTATGTCACCATAAGAATAACCTGTTATCTGTGACTTGTTATCATGTCATAAAAATATCAAGATCACCACTTGTGAATATTACAACCACGTGACCCTTTTTTGTGATGCTTTTTCGTAACGATTTTCGATTGTGGGTGCCATAGCTAAGACATGAAAATGTCAATTAACTGACAAATCGATTATTACTCGAGTTTCTTTTTACAGCAAGAGAAAACGCAGATTTGGAACCACTCTGTCACCATCGCTACCACGATTTCAAACAAGAGACGAGAGAAATTTGCAGACGAGCATTTCAGCATCGTTTCTTTCAACAAAAAGGATGGTTTCTGGATGACGACGGGCAAGTACATTGCGACAGAGTGACCGTAACCAGAATAGGAAATCCATCGGTTAAATTATTCTTCTACCGAGAAACTAGACGGTGTTCTGCGTTTATTTTAAGGAGCGACAAGGAAGGAGGCAAGATGTACTTCAGCGTTTATCTGGCAGCTAATGAAGCTTACCTGAGAACAAAACGACTCGGGTATTTTGTCTTGGTAAATGCCGATACTAGACAAAACAACATGAAAAGTACGAGGTTCTGGAAATTCTGGGAAGAGCATCGTGTCCAGGTAGCAGCTTACATAGATGGTTGAAAATTGTAAAATAAAAATCACTTTTTTAATTACCCAACGAATTACAATTTGTTGTCGTACTCGTAAACGAACATATGCATAGTTCTACTGTCAAAGCTGCTCGTAATTAAGGTTTAAATTGAGACTTGCAATACATAAATTTGACAGTATGAATTCACCTGTCAAATACACCATGACGATTACTCTATCGGGTGTTTTGTTGTGTATTCTAACGCTTCAGCCTATCGCCACGTTCGATGTTATTCAGATCCTCGATCGTTGGATTTTCGGCGGATCTTCAACGCATAAGAAATACTTGCTCAATATCGAAGCCCAAAATGAATTCATCGTCGAGCGAGAGTTCCTCCGAAGCACCATACGGACTTTGCAACAAGACGCGGATAAAATCAGATGGGATATCGAGAAGTGGAAAAATTACCATAGAGATTGTAACTTCATCATGTACATGGTAGTGAACTGGATTCTGAGCACGTTAGATTACAGAGGTGCCCAGAAAGATGAGCATCTGAAAGATCGTGAGTATATTCTTGGTTGAAAGAGTAAAGATAGATACTTTTTCTGAACATGAAACATGCAACGTTCAAAACTTTCCCAACCCCTAAACCAATCGCATTTTCGCAGTAATTTGGAGACGAGACTACGAGCCATTTTGTGAACAATACCACCACTCCGGCGCCCACCACACACATCACGATCTAATCTGCGAGAAAGCCTTCCAAGACCAATTCTTCACCGACAGAAAATGGACCCTTAGTTCCCACGGCGAATCAAAGTGCAAATCTATCGACATACGAAAAATCGAAACAAACGCTCACAGCGAACACGACGAAATCTCGCACAACCGCTGGGCTCGTCGTTGTCCTGCCTACGACGAAGCGAAAAAACTCGAATTCAATGTTTATTTAGCCGCCAGCATGCATTACAAACCCAACAAAGGGATCTTATCATACTACGTCCTTCTAGATAACGATCTCCGCTTAGGCACAGCAACCTCTTCCAGGTATTACAAATTCTCCAGCGATCGAAAAGAGATCGCTGCGTACATCGAGAAATAAACATTGATAATAAAACAGTGCAATATTTATTGATAAAAAAAATTCACATTACAATGGTTAGTTTTCCTCTATAACGTATTTAATATCACAGAAATAAAAAATGAAAGAAAATAAAAAAACACATACTGAACAATTACGTACACGACAGAAAAAGAAAAAAAATGAGAGAAAACGATTTACGTAAAAAAAATTACCAACTACGAGCACGAGTATTAACTCCTCAGTTCCACTCGATTCGTAACCTTCGACTTGCACCTTTGTTCTGCGTAATTTTTTCAGTCTTGACTTTTGCGAAAAAATAAAAATCATGGTGATCGTTTCTTTTTTTGGTTTCTTTTCTTTTTAATACTCAGATCAATCTAAAATATAATCTATACTACTTAAATTCAAGTTCAACTTGATATTTTATACGCGTCTGCGTTCTGCGAATATTTTTATACACCTGTTCATTAAAAATTTTTTACATTAATAAAAATAGGTACTAAAAATATCGGTAAAATAATTTACACACGATTATAATATGCATATAAACGAAACAAAAAAATTATTATAACATTAACTTTTAAATAGGAGAACTGGTACGCTAATTAATAAAAATCAGGTATAACTACAACCTTTTTATGTTCGTTTAGTTTCACGCATACATAATCGCTACGATGAATTAAAAAACACATCCGAGCACGCGTGATATTGTACTTTTAAATGCAACTTAAAATTTACGTATAATTTCAAACTCTCTTGCTTCTTGCGATAAAGTTCGCCGATTAGGAACTCAATACCAAACGTTCCTTCGCAACAATACATAAAATTATCTAGATGTAAAATTTCGTTCGCTAATAAAAAAAAAAATAATAAAGAAAACTAATTTAAAAAACAAGATTTAAAAAAAATGGACGAATACAAAATGGTAAAAAAAAGTAATCGATGATATACGCCATATTCAGATCTCAGATCTAAAGAAAAATTGATGAATTGATCATCTGATCACAGAAATGGATTGCTCGACTGATGCTGACCGTTCGATTGGTTCCATACGCCCATCTGAAACTATATAATCGAGAATAAATTTCGAATTTCGGTATACGTGAAATAAAAATGGTTAAGCGGTTGGAAAAGGAAGAGGGAGGGATGGAGGAAAACTGAATTAAAATTTTTTTTCAAGCATGAGTACACAAGTTCATAGCTGATAACTTATAAATTCCATGCGAATGTTTCCGAAATAAAAAAATAATATTACATAATAACCACCACACAATTCGCTAAGGAAATGACCGGAAATTTGGAAGGTATTGAATGACAATTCACTAGGAATTAAGTGGAAATTCGTCAAGGAATTAACTGAAAATTTGTCAAAAATCGACTGGAAATTCACTGATGATTAACTGGAAATATACTAAAAATCCGCTAAGGAATTAACTAGAATTTTGCTAGGAATTGACTGGAAATTCGCTAGCAATCAAATGGAAATTCATCAAGGAATTGACTGGAATTTTTCTAAAAATTGACTGAAAATTTGCTAGGAATTGACTGCAGGTTTGCTTAAAATCAAATGGAAATTCGCTAAAAATTGACAGAAAATTCGCTGAGGAATTGACTGGAATTTTGCTAGGAATTGACTGAAGGTTTGCTAGGAATTAACTGCAGGTTTGCTTAAAATCAAATAGAAATCCGCTAAAAATTGACAGAAAATTCGCTAAGGAATTGACTGGAATTTTTCAAGGAATTGACTAAAAATTCGCTAGGAATTAACTGTAGGTTTGCTTAAAATCAAATAGAAATTCGCAAAAAATGGACTGAAAATTCGCTAGGAATTAACTGTAAGTTTGCTTGAAGTCAAATGGAAATTCGCTAAAAATATACTGAAAATCTGCTAAGGAATTGACTGGAGGGTAGCTTGAAATCAAATGGAATTCGCTAAAAATTGACAGAAAATTCGCTAAGGAATTGACTGGAATTTTTCTAGGAATTGACTGAAAATTCGCTAGGAATTAACTGTAAGTTTGCTTGAAGTCAAATGGAAATTCGCTAAAAATTGACAGAAAATTCGCTAAGGAATTGACTGGAATTTTCCTAGGAATTGGCTGAAAATTCGCTAGGAATTAACTGGAATTTTTGTAAAGATTGACTGAAAATTCACTAGGAATTAACTGGAAGTATACTTGAAATCAAATGGAAATTCGCTAAAAATTGACTGGAATTTTGCTAGAAATTAACTGAAAATTCATCAAGGAATTGACTGAAATTTTGTTAGAAATTGACTGGAAATTCATCAAGGAATTGACTGGAGCTTTCCTAAAAATTCACTGAAAATTCGCTAGGAATTAACTGGAAATTCACCTGAGAATTGACTAGTAATTTAGGTGGGAATTGACTGGAATTTTAAAAATTGACTGAAAATTTGCTGGGAATTAACTGGAAGTTTTCTTGAAATCAAATGGAAATTCGCTAAAAATTGTCAGAAAATTCGCTAAAATTGACTGAAAATTCGCTAAAAATTAACTGAAAATTCATCAAGGAATTGACTGAAATTTTGTTAGAAATTGACTGGAAATTCATCAAGGAATTGACTGGAGCTTTCCTAAAAATTCACTGAAAATTCGCTAGGAATTGTCTGGAAATTCACCTGAGAATTGACTAGTAATTTGTTGGGAATTGACTGGAATTTTGTTAAAAATTGACTGAAAATTCGCTGGGAATTAACTGGAGGTTTACTTGGAAACAATTGGAAATCCGCTAAAAATTGACTGGAAATTCACCTGAGAATTGACTTGTGATTTGGTAGGAATTGACCGGAAATTTCTAAGGAATTGGCTGGAATTTTGCCAGAAATTAACTAAAAAAGTTCACAAGGAATGAACTAGAAATTCACACGGATTAAACTGGAAATTTGCTGGGAATTGAGTGAAAATTCCTTAAAGAATGAACTAAAAATTCGCTAGAAATTTACTGCGAAATTCGACGATACTCTTAGAATAAAATTTTTCATTACAAAAAATATTTCTCGTTAAATTTTCAACACTTTTCGCTTAAAAAATTTCCCTCTCAAGTCGTCGCAAGTCTCACGAAAACGCTCCAATTGAAAAATTCCGTTTACTATGCTTTCATCGTAGTAAAATTACGACGAAATTTGAGGACACACAAAAAGCTACTTTTACCGAAAATTTCGGTTTCGTTAATTTATTACGATATTAAAAAATGTCATTTTGTTCTGCACCGCGAACCCGTCAAAATTCACGCGAACCAAACAATGCATCGAAACAAAAACAAATCGCGTCTGACAGGTTGAAAATCCTCGAAAAATTCATTACACAACACGTTCAGTTCGTTTCGCCATTTCAAAACGTAATTAAATTTTCCATTTTCCTGTACCTTGAAAGGATTAGCGACATCTTTGTTCCATCCGTTGGGCGTCGTGACGGCGCTTTGTATTTGATTTTTTGAATTCTGCCAGCTTACGTTACCGTTCCAGACGTCTACAAAGGCAGGGAAAAAAATCCAAAGTAAAAAATGCTTTGTATTTTATAACCTTCGGTATTAAAACTACGTTACCTTTAATATTAGAACCAAAAGGATTAACGGTACCGTTGGTTGTTGGATTCCACGCATTTATTTCGCCTACGAATAAAGTAAAAAAATATTACAATAAATTTCATCATTTTTTTTCTCCCTCACGATAAAGCCAACATCAAAGACTATCTCGAATAAGAAATTTCTCACGTCGAAATAAATAAATTGAAAACAACGACGTAAAATCTCACATCAGAGTTTCGTTTAATATGGCAAAGTAAATACGAAATTGTTGCCAAAATAAATCTTCGTTTGTTAGCCGAAATTTCGACCTTGCAAAGAAACTGTAAATATTTTCACCGATACCAACCTGCGAATGGATTAAAAGGCGTCGAAGGTTCGGATGCCACGCCTTGAGCGTTTGAAAATACTGTCGACCAATTAATACAATTCGCACCGGATCCTGAAACGAGTATTAAATGTTACATAACGTTGAAAATGAGTCATAAAAAGTGGAACACGTTGAATGCAATTTTTTCCATAAAAACAAATTACCAAAAGTACTTTTACACATAAAAGACGTGTTTTTTTTTTCATTCACCGTCATAACGTGGCCGAGATAGATGGAATATTGCAACGTGACATTTTATGTAGTTGGGAAATATGCAAATTTAAATTACTATCGCGATGTTGCACACACACACGTTCAACCGTAGAATTAATGCAAATAGCTGATGCGCTTTGTAATTACGAAATTTCCTACGAATAATTTTTTTAATAATCGCTACAGGTTTTTTGCTAAAAAATGTGAAAAATTTATTTTCATTCAAAAAATTTTCATTTAAATAAATCATTCAATTTTTATTAAAATAATTTTCATTCAATTTTCATTTAAAAAATAGAAATTTTTTAAAATACAAATTGAACTAACAATTCAAAAAAAACTCAATGAAATAAAATGGAAGTAGAGTAAATTTTTTGATAGAAATGAGAAAAAAAATTTTCAATGAAAGTAAAATGAACATTTTTAAAATAAAAATTGAATAAAAATTTGTTTAATGAAAATAAATAAAATTTTTCAAAATAAAAATTGAATAGAAAATTTTTTAAAGAAAAATTGAATAAAGAAT
>QBDW01006682.1:0-19717 GCA_003261595.1 Maconellicoccus hirsutus
ATTTTATGTTTAAGACAATGAACGATGAAAATTAAAGTATATTTTTTTCTTGCATACATCGTAATATGTCGTAAAATTATGGAAGATTATGTGTATATTGAACATACGGCTGAAATATCTTCAATATGACATGTGTATTTCGCGTAGTTTTCGTATTGTTTAGTACGTTTCGTTGAAGCAAAACGAAACAGTTTTACTTTTCAATTCTATCAATTTTACTTTATGTATCAAGTAAGCAATAAATAGCTACTCACATTTATAAATTTGTGATTGTTATTCATTGGTACAATCAAATAAGATTTCATTCCATTTCAGCAACTTTTCAACACGTCACTTTTTAAAACATCGTTAATTTACGTTTACTTCAACTAGATACTTAAAGACGATAAATTACGTAAACGAAAGTTATTTCATCTTTTCCTTCCATAAATTGTTACGTATATCTTAAAATTTTGGAAAACTATGCATACGCAACGAACAGGTGAACAGAAAAGGACAAGTGCTACTAACGTACTAACTGTCGTTTTCAAAATTAGACGCGCGTCACCTTAAACACGAAGCAGCGTGAACGCAAAATTTTCAATCAGTGTTGCCACATACTCGAAATCAAAATTCGTTACTTGATTGTTGTTTTGATTGAAAATTATAATTTTAATCAAAGTTGCTGCAAAGCCTTTGATTATAATACGAGTCAAGAAAAAATTAAAATTCAGAAGTAACGCAAAGAATGTAATTTATGTACACAAAACGCTAAAAAAGTTAGATTTATTCGACATTTATTCGCATTACGAAACAAACCCAAGCATAAGGGCGCGTTTACATGAAGGCGTTTTTGTCCACAATTCCTGAACTATCATATCTAGATGAGATAGCTCAGGAATCGTGAACAGAAACGCATCCCAAGTTTAGATACTGGAAATACATAACTAAGCGTAAAATGAGCAAAATGATAAATTATCGAAATGGCTGATATATTTGATATTTTCTTTAATATTCGATGAAGGATAGCTTTATTGCAAAAAAAATTCGACCTGATTGGTGTACTATACGTTGTCGCACAAATTAAATTACTGAACAGGGTCTCATTCTAAGCTAAAGGCTGGAAATTCTTTTCATAATTTTCAGTTATGTTTTTCAGTAAATGAGAAGTGTTTGGGTTACTGTACACTTCCAAGGCTTAATATCACTCGCAAAAGGAATGCGAACTGCTCAACGAAGAGAATTGTAATATGGTAATGATACAATTTTCACCAACCACCAGTCGTAATTTATGTATGTAATGTATTTAGTGGGTACTTACTGTCTACAACATAGTTCCAATAGAAACAATTATGATTTACCTTCGCATTAGTGCAGAGGTTTATTGAAATCAGCAGCTTGAGGTTGTGTTGAGTTATCACACATCATGTCATCAAATCGTCACGGGTTATGAAATAATATTCGCCGATGGGTATTCACACTATGTTAACGCTTTTTCTTCTCTTCTATGTGTAATATCTACGACAAAGTACGTTCACAGATTGAAATTATAATTTATTAATCGACGAGTTTTGCTTAAGCTCTAAAATATTAATTTATTGATAAATATTCCCATCAAGTACGAACAAGTAACCAAATGACTTAAGACAGTTAAACATCGAATACATTCTTGAAGAACAATCGCAAATTCGCGATGGTACGAAATATCGTATACGTTTAGTTATTACTTACGCTTCAATTGTTTAGAAAGTAATATTTGTCAAGAATAATTCAGCGAACCAACTTCGAAATGAATTGTCAGTAAAAAGATGCTTAGTGCTTACCATAAATTTCGTGTCCAGAGATATTGTTCCGAAAGAATTATGAGCTTCTTTATAAAACATTTAGTGTGCAATGTTGCCCAAGTGATCACCATAGGTAGTTAGGTACTATACCATACTTTAAATTTTACATTTTTGTAATAATGAAATGAAATTTGATTTATAATGCAATCTTGTTACACCACTACATTTTGTCACGTAAACGGCGTAAGCGATTCTGTGCAAGCAACGATTTGAAAATTGAACGGTCGATCTAACTGGACATCAGTGTCGCCAGAAAACACGGAGCCAAAAAAATACAATTTCGCACTAGCGTTTCGACGTAACTACAATTTAACAATAAGTATCTGCATTTTAAAGTAAGTGAGAGTTTAATAATTCTAATTTCTAAATTTGCAAACAATTTTTACAAATCTTTATGAATGCTTGCAGGTTACACTAAATTACGAAGCATTTGCCTTTGAGATAGGCTAGAGCAAAAAGTGGGGAGGGGAAAAGAATTCTTGGTTTCATATTATGATTCCAAAGTATCTTTTCGTAGCGGCGTTACACAGATATTTGAATATTTGGACAGTTACGACATTACGAATAATACATTCTTCAGTCGAAAACTCATGGAGATGCAAAATACTACTGTATTTTAAGATACAGTATATAATTTATAAAAATAGTTCAATTATGTTATTTCATGTAAAAATAATTACTTCTTTATTCACACATTTTATTCGTACGTAGTTTGATTTGATTTGCCATGCTAATAAATATCCTGTACGTTTAGCTCCTTTATGATGTTTTTCATTCATTTGATAAAATTCGTTGTACTCACGTGAGTAAATAAAGTATGATAAATCGATTACTTTCGAACAAGCCGTTTTCTTCAATGTTAAACAATTCAACTTAAATTAAACCGATACCTATGTGATGTGTGAGTCATCAGTAAATTCGTAAAACATACCTCGTTGAAAAACTGACGTTCTGATGCATTCATTGGAACTTCTATTATGATTACGGAACTATACATAATGAAAAGAATAAAATCTATCTTGAATCTCCGAATGCTACAAAACAAACAAGAGAGTTTTACTTTTCGAAGTATGAACGATTCGGCCTGATTAATAAGTATCCTATTTAGTATCTACATACATACGTAGATGTACATTACATCACATTGTAACCGAGAAATACTCAATTACTCACTTCATTAAAAAGAAAAATGTATTCAAGTTATAATTATATTTGTATTCTGTTTTTTTGATCTTTGAAACAAATTCAATGTACTTCGAAATGAATTGTAAAAAAAATACATAACTTACCATAAATTTCGTATGATACAATTACTATGAACATGTCCAGAGTTGTTGCTTCGGAAGAATGACGAACTTCTTGATGAAATATTCAATAAACAATGCGATTTACGCAATCACTTCACTTAAAACTTCTTCATTAATAATGAAATGAAATTTGGTTATAATATTGTGACGCATAACCGCACGAGCAATTCTGTTCATGCCAAAGAGAAAGAATTTGAAAATGAAACAGTCGAACTGGAGCAATTCTGTTCATGCCAAAGAGAAAGAATTTGAAAATGAAACAGTCGAACTGGACGTCAGTGTCGCCACAAAAGACGGAGACAAAAAAAAAGTAATTTCATTTAGCTATGGATAAAACCGCGGCGAATTTATCTTTGGTACTTCGGTCGTCGAGTCTTTGCGGAGTTACCTCTATGTCCTGCGCGCGCAGTACTTTTCTCATTCTGTGCTTTGGCCCCTAGAATTATGTTGGCTTCACTTTAGCTCTTCTAAAATTATTATGGTAGAGTGGTGTCCAAAACCCGACGTTCATTTTGGTATAGCTCATCATTGGCTACGTTCAAATATACGTCATATGAAGATTAATCTAAAACAGGACAATTCGATTCTTGAACGAAATAAGTTATTGGATTTGCAAACAAATGAAAATTCTTAATAAGCGAATCATTCAAATTTTGAATTTTTCGATTACGCATCTTCTTATCGAAGTCTTCTTTATCATAAGAATTTTTGTGTTCTAAATGTCAAAATTTTTCTATTCTTTTTTACCAAGCTTCGAAATATTTTTTATTAAAAAATTAGATAATCGCCGTTGGTGGGTTTTCGATGGTTAGCTAATTTCATCACCATATTACTTCGGTTTTTGCGACACTCAAGATATTTAATGCTCAGCTTTCCAAAATGGAAACTTACAATTTCCTCAAGCAGCGTTGGTCTTCATCGCGAAGTGTGAATTTTCATTCGTGATTTTGGTATGCTGTGTAGGAAATCGTTTAGGAATGGCCGCAAGTAATGCGGAACCGAACAGTAAAAAGTACAGGACGATAATATTGGGAGGTGGTATCGCTGGACTATCGGCTGCAAAGCATTTCGTCAAGAATAATATGCTGGATTTTATCATTCTCGAGGCGAAAGATAGAATCGGCGGTAGAATATGTTGTGTGGAAAAAGGTATGATAAAGCTGTATCAATTTAACTCATCGCTCGCTCTAATGTATTATTTGGTTTTTAAAGAAAATATGAAGTTTGAAATCGGAGCTAATTGGATTCACGGAGTATTAGGCAATCCAATGTATGAGATCGCAATGGCTCATGGTTTAATTGATATAATGAACACAGCGAAACCCCATAAAGTAGTTGCAGCCACCGAAGATGGCAAACAAGTTCCTTTCACCATATTACAGGTATTAGACGAAAAATTATTTAAATAGGTGATCTATGCGTGAATTCAGTTCATTGTTGTACTTTTTTTAGGAAATATATAGCGCCTACATGTGTTTCTTGCATCGTTGCGAAGAATATTTTCTTTGTCAGTACTTACCTCCTGACGGAATTCAAAGTGTCGGAGAACACATTAATCTGGAAATAGAACTGTATTTAAATCGAATTTCAGACATTACGCAAAAACGTATTAGGCGCTTATTATTTCAATGTTTACTCAAAAGAGAAACGTGTATTAGTGGTTGTGATTCGATGAACGATATCGATTTACTAGAGTTAGGAAGTTATACCGAACTTCAAGGAGGCAATATTGTATTACCGTCAGGATACAGTAGTATTCTGGAACCCGTTTCTCATGGTATGAACATGGTCCGAATAGAAACGTGAACGACTGGCGTTTCTTTTAGTAAAAGTGTTTTAATTGATTTGTATTTTAGGAATTCCCAAAGATTCCGTTTTGTTGAATCATCGAGTTACCGAAGTCAGGTGGTTTGGAGTCGATCATTACGATAAATCAGAAAGCGCTAGTATTAACGAATCCGGTAATGAATCCGATGACTCTGGAAAAACTGTCATAGACATATCGGAGGACAAAAAACCGACCCCAAATACCCTTTCTGTACCGAATACGCTGGATGTGAACGCGACAGAAAGTGGTGTAGAAATATTGTGCGAAGATGGTGTTAAATTTCGAGCTCGAAGTGCAATATGCGCCTTACCTTTAGGTGTACTTAAAGAAAACATTTCCAAAATGTTCGTACCGCTGTTACCGGAGTATAAAATAGAATCCGTCGATCGATTGTTATTTGGAACGGTTGATAAAATTTTTTTGGGCTACGATCGGCCTTTTTTAAACGCCGACGTTTCAGAAGTTCTCTTATTGTGGGATAACGACTGTGATAAATCTAAGACTGAAAATGGTGAGTGCATCATTGACGTCGCGTCGTACGAATTATAATTTGAGTCTACTCGGCGCGTCGCAATCACAAGTGTTTCTTTTTCAGTTGATTTAAGCGATTCGTGGTACAAAAAGATTTATTCGTTTTCGAAAGTTTCCGACACTATGATACTGGGCTGGGTCTCCGGTAAAGAAGCTCTGTACATGGAATCACTACCTGATGACGTTATCGCTGATACGTGTACTAAAATTCTACGTAAATTCCTCAACGATCCGTTTGTACCGAAACCGAAGTTTATTCATTGGTAAGATTATTCGATTCATTCTATGAATCGTTCTCTTCGTTGTATATACTAAACATTACGACATATCTTAGTACACGGTGGCATTCGGATAAAAACGCACGCGGATCATACACCGCAATCGCTGTAGGAGCTAGTCAATCCGACATAGAATGCGTTGCTCAACCGCTCTACTCGAAATCAAACATGAATGAAGTAATTTTTCAATTTCGTGTAGGCTCGCACGTTTGTCTCGTATACTTCCTGCTTAATACTCTATACTGTCTCTTGTTACAGCCAATTTTATTATTCGCCGGCGAACACACGCATTTGAATTTCTACTCGACAGTCCACGGAGCTTATTTATCCGGTAGAACAGCCGCTCAACAAATATTAGAAGCCGATCGAGAATCGGAAATTGTATTAGATTGTGAGGGAACTAGTGATCTGAGTTCTTGGATTCGTAGCATGTCATTAGAAAATTGACTTTTTCTAGTAGGTAATTACGTATATTTAAAAACCAAAGATTATTAATAACCAGATCATCGTATTGCGTCACAGATTACTTACACTTTTTTTTTAAAACTTTTGTGACATTTACACGCTTAAGAAACTTTTTTATATGGAAAGGTTTTTTTCTTTTAATCTTTTACGAGTACTGTATTGTTAATTTTTTATTTTATTCTAAAAAGATATCGTTTAGCTTTTACAGGATTCTTAGTGATTTTTTTTGTCTTTACGAAAGACCTAGATGAACAATGCATTTTCATAATTTGACTTACATACTAGTCATATCGATCATGTAGGGTTAACCACGTATCTGTATGTAGTATATAATTATTATAATTTTTCAGTTTTGTTCAATGTTTATTTTATTTAGTTTTTTTTTTTCATTTTGTCAAGTTGCTACTTTGTTGAAATAAAGTTGTTATAGCATTAATTTTCTTTTAAAAAAATAAAATATTTTGTTACGCGACGGATTACTAATTGTAATTGTTAGTAGATAATGTAAAGAACAGGATAATACGATTACTACAAGCGTGGAATCAAGAGAGGGGGAAAAAGAGATGACTACCCTAAAGAATTCCACTTCGCATCCAAAATTTCAAGTATAGTTCCGCGTCTGAATCCTACTCATAAGAATAGCGATAATTAATCAATTTCGGTTTTACTTGAATTCATCGACGTTATACGTCGATGCTTGAATTGTATTATAGTGATCTATGGCGTAAGTTGTCGATCGAAATGGCGAATATTATTGAATCGAAGTCACCGATCAAGAATATGATCTCAAAAACGTACAATTACAAGGAAAATTTTAAAATTGAGATTCAACCGGACGCGGACGTGCTGCTTGTATGTGCCACAGCAAAACCGATGGCGGCAATCGATTCTACGGGCCCGAAAACCTATATTATGACACCTCACACGTCTTGGTCCGTCTTGTGGGGCCCACAATAAATCGAATACAAGTGGACGCATTTCGTGAATACGTAATTAGGCGAAAATGTCGTTTCGACACGTTTTTTCACCTAATTACGTATTCACGAAACGCGTCTACGTATCAAATTTATTGAGAAATATTTGAGCGCTACCTATCGGATGATTTCTAAACTCAGTGCATAGCAAACAAACGTTAAAGTTAACTTGACAGCCGCCATCTTCGTTCGGGTCGTTCAAAATCGAAAATTTTGAAAAAAATTTCAAAGTTTGGGATCGTAAGTGGTATCAATCCCTTCAGCTCGTTCCCACGATTGCAAATCTGGTAGAATTTTTCCAAAATATGCACGCAATCGTAGTAATTGACGCTAATTGTTGAAGTTACTGATAACAAGTTCGTAACAATAGAAAACAGTGTGGCCTTCATATCAGTGAGTTTTCATAATCTCTCGAGATAATTCGATAAATTAAATTTAAAAAAATCTACAAAAATTAAAATGAAATTTTTACTGACAATTAACGAACTTGACAAATAACGTATAAAAATAAAACTTTACAAACTGTCCTTGCGTACCTTACACAGAAAAAAAATATCACCAAAAACTGCTCAAATCTTTCTGGTAACTTGACAAACAAAAAGAAAAAAAAATAACGGAGCATATCGAAACATTTAAAAACTCAAACATATAGCAAACTTACAGAATATGTAGTACGTTAAAATATTGAAATATAGAAATATTTGTGTTAAAAGGTAATCAAAACAAAAAAAAAAACTGTACGCCTACACGTTACATTTTTATAATGTAGAATTCCAAATAGACAATTCTTTAATACGTGAGCAAATAAATTTAAAATATCACAAATAAGCTTCTTAGAATAAAAGAAAAAAAAACAAACAAAAAGAAACTGAATACAAAAATAAAAATTATTAAAAAAAATTATAATCGAAAGCGATTAGTATTAAATATTGGAAAAGCGATATATAAAATAAAGCCAGATGAAAGCGTAAAGCTTATTTAAACTTCAATCTAAACTCAGTTTGCAGCCAAAACGATATGAATATGCGATCCATATGTACACATACACACGTAAGTAAACAGTGATCCTTGATCCTCAACTGCTTGAACACATCTTGAACTATGATAACTACGATGAAAGATGAAAGAAAAAAGCGCCTTCGAGGAGACCAAGTTTTGGGTATTTTTCATACGCAATTTGACAAACCTCGACACTATTTCATTGATGCGAAAAACGGAAACACAAAATATGAATACACTCCTCTCAGAGGACTACTCATCCGGAGAAACTTAAGCCTTAAAAAATTAACATCTAAATCTAAACTACAATTTAGAGAGAAAAGAAAAGAAGAAAAACTGTAACATAAAATAAATCCAGAGAGCGCCAATCATCCGCAATATATGTTTCAACATTATGCGCTACCCTGGAATCTAGAAGTTACCACAAAGCATGCATTACTCGATAATCAGCAGATTAACGGTGAGGCGAAAATTCGCGACGTTTTCGCTAAAACCAAGAATTTTTTCACTCGCGATTCTCTCATTCGACGATCTAAAGGTATAAAGTATAAACATCGCGGAAAACAAAGATGCACGCGCTTCACAAGTTGAGTCCTCGAACGTATCACATTCAAACGTGAAAACAACTCGCACACGCACAGTTAGCTTCGTTGGCGAACAATGGAAAATACGAAAGGGGTTCGGTTGTTAAATGGCAGCCAAATTCGAAAAGGAAGACGATTAACGAGGATAGTACAGAAGTAAACACCTTGCAGTGTACATTATAGAAAATTTTAGAAATTTCTATCTCCTATAAGCGGCAGTTCATCTACAGTATGTATAATTGTATACCTATTTTTTTCTCAAGCAAGTCTGAATTAATATTTTCGAAGGATACGTTCGAATTCTCACTCTTTCGATAATCTTACACGATCGACGTACTCTGCGAATATTTCGAATTTTTGATCCTTTCTGTATAGCAGAGAAATGACTAGTAGGTCAGACATCCATCGAGTAGTCTGCTTTTTTGAATACGAAAACGACGAACTGAACACAGAGATAAATACACCAACGGATACAGATATGTGTCGGTCTCGGTATCGAGACAAAATTTCAACATACAACAAGCATAAACCAGGAACTATTCCGTATACCCTAACCTATCAACCATTATACTAGCACATCAGTTCGCCACTTCAACCACACTAAAATCTCCTTTCGTATAACCACCTCGTGATAAATTCCATCCCTAAAGATAATAAATTTACAACAAAACCTTAAACTTATCACACAAATACAATATACAATCAACGAGCAAAAAAAAATATAGAAAACATATACAAAAAAAAAACAACCACGACAAAACAGTAATTTCACACAAGCCTAAACTTGTACATCGCAATTCTACGCTCGAATCAACATCGAACATATGCGACATTTTTACAAAAATTCATCAATTCGGCCACAGCGACCGAACATCTAATAAGTAGAAAGAAAACACATCCAAAACATTTAAAAGTCTTAGCAACCAAATCTCGAGCCCTGATAAGGCTACCAAGCATTTAAAACGAAAAAATATACAGAAAACCGTTTAAAACTATGAACCGTTAAAACTACACGTGTCAATTCGCCGTGTAACGCGTACACGACGATTACGCCCGGGAGAATTTTCCAATAAGCGATGCTACCGTGTCGGTTGGTGTTCGAAACAGAAAACGCCGAGACTAGAGATGAATTTTTATAACGAATCGAGACTTTTTTCAAGTGACGTATTCGAGAATAAACACCTTAATCGGGTCTACCTACAGTACCTGTACCTACCACATCAATCGAACAATTTCGTCGCCTTAAACGAAGAAAACATCAGACACGGGAAAGGAGTAAAAACGGACTGGAAACTCTACGCGACGAGCTTTCCAAGAATAATTCCCGTATTTCAACACGCAACATGTACCAGAGATCAACGTAAGAAATTTCCTCATATAATGGATACTCGCGGTAATCACAATCACTTCAATTCGCATATCTCGCTGCTACAGTGCTGCCTCGTAACATCGATACATCCATCACTCGCGTTTGAGGTACCTCGTCTTAAAAACAAGATGTAAATCTAAAATCAAAACACCATGCACGAAAATCAACATATCTACATAGATCTACTCGCTAAGTACTCCTACTCCAACATAATTTACCGCCGAACAAAGAAAACTCTGAAAAATTCCAGAAATCCAACTTCACGCCACACACCTCCTCCTGGGGGGGGGGACTAAAATATTCGAAAAAATGGCAAATTACAAAAAAAGCGATTGGTCTGGCAAATAGGGTAATCATAGGTTATAATTTATCACCGCTGCATTTTTCCATTTTGATAAACAGATATTTTGGCATCGATGTAATTTCAATATCCCAATCATCTCACAAATTTAGTGGAAATTATCACAAAGCACACTTTTGGTAACTACTCACTCGTATTCCTGTACAAAAGAAAATACCAACGGGAAGGAGGCGGCAGGCGGAATAAAACGATTAGCCTTTCCTACGCCGGTATATAAAAAGGAAAAATAGATAGAGAAAGAAGAAAAACAAAAAAAGAAAAGAAAACGGTAACAAAATGCTGAAAATTGACTCTAAACTTGTAAAAACAGGTACATAAATTACATCAGTTCTTTAGAAAAAAAAAAGAAAAAAAAAAGTAAAAATTCCATTACGATATCTAAACATAAAAAAACTTTTAAACATATTTTGATATAAAAAAAAATGCATCTTAGTAATTTTTTCTTTTTTTACATGAACCTGTAAGGTTGATTAGAAAATTTTGTACTTTGTCACATCACTTGTAATTTATCAAATGCTTCATCTACGAGTAAACCCTTTCCAAATGAAAAAAACCGCCCGTTAACCGTGTCAGCAAAACAATTCGAACTTCAAAAAAAAGAAGTAAAAAGTACAAAATGAAAATAATTCGCGCGTGTAGCGCATCTTAAAAGCCTAACCTTATTCGCGCTTACGAAGATTAAAACTTATTAATTAAAAAGGTAATATAAAAACTTACATTCAAATAAAAACATAAACTGGAGGCGTAGTAAACTAAAGAAAGAAAAACCGACCAAACAAATATACAATACATGTAAGTAACAATATGATACCATAGCTAATGCTAATTATTGCTTACTGCAAAAAGAAAAATGTAAGAAAAAAAAAAAAAAAAAAAAAAGGGAAAAAAACACCTTCGAAATCCGTGGTTAATGCTTTCGAGCAACAAAAAAAAGCCTCGTATCGTATGAATGGCACGCAAATTTTTTTAACATTGGCAGAAAATTCTTAACTTTAGTGATAACTGCCGCTCAACTGATATTCATCCAAGCCGCCGTTTGGTATCCCTGATTTCACCTTTTCCAAAATTTTGTTCACGAATTCGGTAGTTTGGCCAGCTACTTTTACTTCTGTAATACGTGAAAAAATTGCCAATAGTACATTTAATATCGAAGGAGTACCAGACTTTTACATTATCTACGAAGGAAACCATATCATAAAGTAGCGTACAGTCCTTTCAGTTAAAACAAGCAATCAACTATTCACTGATTGCTGGAAGGTTTTCGCCATCGCTTTGATGAACAATTATTTTTTACGTTAATAATGCTAATTAATACAAAAAAAATTTGTTCTTGAATTATAACAACGTAACTGTCTTTATTACATGAACATTGATTGAAAACCTCATTCCAATTCTATCTCGCATGCTGCTTCATGAAATACTAATCGCTGAGTGGTTTCTTTAAAATACCATTCGCTCATTGGCTAACAGTTGAAAAAAGATGGAAAGGAAAATTAATAGCGACGAGGGTATCCTTAAAAGCGACCAAACCCGAAACAAATTTATCAGAATGGGAAATCTGGATCACAGCTGCTTTACAATGTAAGTGGTAAATTCTTTATGTACCAAACCCTAAGATGACTATGTCCAAAAATTCAAACATACTCCCGAAGTCATTTGTTCTCTGCTGGAAAACTGATAAACTAGTCAACTGAGCCTTGCTTAGTTTCAAAGTGTGGGTCTGAATTCTCCACCAGAAAAATCAATTTGGACGTTTACGAATTGAAAATTGTTCTCTTCGCATTGGTTGATTACAAAATGAACCTCTCTGGGTGCGAAATCTCGAAACCAGTAAACAAATAAAACTTTACACGACCCTAGCCTTTGAATTGATAGTCTAGGAGAAGTCGTTTTATTGCTTTTATGCGTTGGTTAGGGTCCCCTTTGTATAAAAAACATGAGTCAACCACTCAAACCCCTGTGCGTTGTCCCCTAGGGGCCCGAACGTGTCCATAGTTTCAGTTTGTCGACTATCACTCGGAAACTACAGCATGTAGTTAAAAATAGTTCAAATAAGAAATGATCTACATAAAATTCCCTACAAAATGATACCAAACATGACGCCTTTTCGTTGAACTTGACCCCTTTGAAGAGGTTCAAAAAAATGTCAATTTTTAAAAAACGCAAATTTTGTAAAATAAATGAATTCTTCCATTTATGCGTGAATTTGTGTGATGCACTTCAATTATAGTTTGTATCACGTATTCGTAAATTTGTAATTGACTTTCCATTCCCTCCCCCTTCTTGTAGTCTAAGCGGTTAACCTCGGAAGACGTCGAACCACTTGATTTTACGAATAAGACATCGCGTGTGGTTTTTATTTTGGTATAGGACATAAGGAAATCTCTGACAAGAGTTGGTAAAAAAACCTCCCATGGGGGAGAGGAGGAGACTTATTGAAAAGGGTAACCCCCCCATTTAGGGGCTTCGAGATATGAAAGTGATCAAAGTGTCTTTTCCATATAATTTGATCCTCTTAAACACGAATTCGCCATTAGTTTTCTCAAAAAAGGTGTAGTATTTCCACAATCGTTTAATTTGTACGTGAAAACACGTATAATTTGTGTGATAATACAAGAAAATTATCATTAATTTTATCTCAAGTCGACTTTCGGGGAGTGCTTCACCGCAGAGGTATGTTTTCCAAATAATTCAACTCCCCTGAACACGAGTTCGTCATCGGTTTTTCGATTGGAAGGGTAGCACTTGCGCAATCGTTGAATTTACACGTAAAAATGCGTGTAATTTGTGTGATAAAAATACTTGGAAAATCGTGATTTGACGCTGCTTACGTAGACTACTTATACAAGAATAATACGCAACTAAGGTATGTTTTCTAATCAATTTGACCTCACTGAATTCGAATTCGTCATCGGTTTTCCCATTGGAAGGGTATTACTTGCGCAATCGCTAAATTTGTGTGTCAATAAATGCGCAATATTGGTAAAAATTCAAGTAAATACCGTCGCTTTTTTCGAAATTTAAATGTGAAAAAAAACTCACTTGTAGCGTATTTGACCACCTTCTCTACATTTTTGGCGGATTCGGCACTTTCGGCGGAATTGGGCACTATTTTAGAAGCGACTACTTGTTTCAAGTGATGAATAGAAGTTAGTAAACGTTCTGTAACGAGATACAAAAAAACAGATACAATTAGAAAGGTATGAAAATTCGTAACGACAGCCTTTTGAACGAGCCAGAGGTCGTCTCGTTAGAGCAATTAAGAGCAAAATATATTACTATGTTCGTGTTCCAGTCCAACCAATTTGATTTTGTTAGCTTCGTGTTGAGCTTTCTTTTTGAGACGGCAAGCCCTACGCAAGGAAATACACAACGTTAGAAATCCTCTTACGAACGAAATACGAGAAAACATTAACGAAGGGAGAGAGAAAATTCACGTTGGCGTATTAAAAAGGCGAGAAATTAGAAATACGATACCTGGAAGCCAATTTGTTCTTTTCTTTACGCGTGTGCGGTCTAACATTAAATGGTAGTTCACTGACCGGCGTCATATCGTTAATTACGCGATTTAATTTATCCAATTCTTTACCGATGACGTATAATTTCTTCGGATTCGGAGTTAAATCGTTACCATCGCCTTTTCGCGCTTTTCCGCTGCGTCGTGTCGGAAAAAGAAAAAAAAATGAACGTAATATAAGTACATACTACGTACATAGTAGGTAGCGTATGAGGTATAGGTAATTAGGTATACGTAATTATGTACGTAAAGGTAGTAAAGTTAAGTACACCGAGAAAGACGCTCATTATTGTGGCTTAGCATAGCGCAGCACGTACGAGCAACGAGCTTACGTAGCGTACGTAACGTGCTCTTTACAAAGAAACGAAAATATTTATTCGAATTGAGAAACGGTGCTATTCAAACGAACAACAATGCTTGTTGGTCGAAACGTTTATAATTTGAAAAATACCGCCGCCGCGGCTCCTCCGCGCGCGCGCACACACACACACACACAATGCACAGTTTCCGCAATTTATTCATCCTATCTCGCGATAAGAGAAAAATTAGGTTACAATTTAATAACAATAAATCAGCGAAACGAGTCTTCCCTGCACAATTGCCGCGATACGTGCGCATAAAAAATTCGCCAACTTTTTCAATTTTTCGCCCCCTCACGTCTCGTCGTGGCCGTACGTGCGATTGCGCAAAAGCGTCAAAAACCAACCTGTGTTTGATTCCTTGCACCGAGCAGTCGGGACTGAAAACCGGATCTGTGATTTCGTTCAAACAATGAGGATCTTCTTGTTGGGTTTTCAATATCAATCGCTGACCTTTCGGACCCTTCGATTGGACGTTGTACTGCCAGAAATATCTTTCTTTTTTTGACTGCTTCGAGGACGAGCCATTTTCGCCGTCGCTTCCGGATTCTGTAAAATATCGCAAAATCTTCGCTATACTTGAAATAGAAAGTCCATTCGCGATGCTTCGTCGCCTTTTTCCAATTCAACGCGAATCAGACGTAAAATTACGATTATTTACGAGGACGAAGGGTGCTCGAAAAACGAACGAAAACGGGTTCGTTTGTACGTTACGAGAAGATTAAGAATCGATGCTTCAAGCATCGCGCAATCCTATACGTCAAAAAGCGGAGATATTTGGTGAACAAAAAATCGTCAAAAAATACCACTGAGGTCATCATTTTCACCACAACGACAACGGAACACGAACACCGCTACGTAATACGTACGTACAAACACCTCGTGTTAATCTTCGTCACGCAAATACCATCTCAATTAATCTCCGCCGATAAAAAACAACCACTGATCGGATTAATCGTTATTTAAAGCGCTCATTTTTCAACATAATCTTTAATCAGCTTTGAAAGTCGACCAACGTCGCTAAAGAGTCTCTGAATTTGGAGAATTTTCTCGTACGTCGTTCTGGAGAATAAATCAATACAAGCCGTAAGACCTTGGGACCAGGAAACGAATTTAATAACATTTCGCGGCGTGAAAAATAGCGCAAATGTTGCTCTTCAGTCTTCACCAAATCACACACCAGACAATAATAACCAGCGGACCGAAACCCTAATTTTATTTACTATGTACGCGTATTACGGGGTAAAAGGAAAGCATTGCGGTGAAAATCGTTTCCCCCGTGATGTTTTCCATTTCATACGAGTATGTACTCGATACACTACAAACGTAATGGAACGCCAATCAATACGACGAAAAGACAGCTTCCAATGATTCGCCGTCTGTCGAGTGTCGATACGAAAACCAAGAAAACCCGTCGAGGTATTTTGTTCTCCCAGGTCGCGAATTCTCCATAAAACAACCCTACGTAGAAGCCCCTACTAAACTAACGAACGAGCGAAAAAACTCCGTTCCGTTGTTACGAATGATCAAGGTAAAGCAGCTTTGATGTTTCGTTTTCAATATACGAGTAAATATAGAAACTCGAACGCTTTTACAACGCGCATAAAATTTTGCGCTACTGAAAATCACGCGAGCACCGTACTTCTCATCTCGTTCGTAATAAGTTATTGATTATTTTTTCAGCATGTAAAGTAATGAAAAGAAAATCACTTGCGACAAAATCATTATCGACGTGTTGGCTAAGAGCTGAGGAGCTTAGATCACCCCGTGCAAGTCCCCCTTTTCCCCGTAGATGGCGCTATAAATAGACATAAAATTAAGAGATCGGATGTAAAAATGACGAATGAAATAAGGTAAAATTTCAAAAGTGATTTCAAAATCTTGGAACCAGACACTTTTCATTCAATGATTCTCAATTAAAAAAATTTAGGAGTGGGGAGGGAAAATTTGAACTGCGTCACTTCATCTTCTTGCCATCTTTATTCAATATCATTTTCATTTTTCCGTTATCTCTGTATTTTGGAAATTTTTCAATTTTTTAAATCAAATTTTAGGTATCACTGAAGAAAAAAATTAAACCGAGGGAGGAAAATTCTGAATGGGTCATTTTTCTTTGCTTTTCAGCTACTTTCAACATCACCATCATTTTTTTTTTTTTCATATTTCGACAATTCCGCATTTTCGCAATTTTTGACCCCCCTCCCCCTGTGAAGAAAGGATAGGAGAGTAGTAGAAGAATTTTGAATGCGCCACTTTTTTAGTTTGGTTCTGAGGTCTTAAAATCACTTTTGAAATTTTACCTTTTTTCATTCATCATTTTCACATCCGATCTCTCATTTCCATGTCTATGTATAGCGCCATCTATGGGGAAAAGGGGGGCATGCACGGGGTGATCTAAGCTCCTCAGTTCCTGCCCAACACGTTCAAGGTTACGGTTTTATAAAATCGCATGACACCCAAGGCGGGGTATCAGTAGCGGATCTAGAATTGAATTTGGGGAGGGGGGGTATGGAATTATGGATGGAGATAGGTAGATATTTTTTTTTACGAATGAATTTCTAACAATACACTGCTAACGCGAAAGTAACCCCATGTAACATTAACTGAGAGAAAATTATTTTTTTGTTTGTATACACAGAATATTTTGTTTTACAATTGGTGCATTTTTTTCTTTATTTCCTTATTTTTCACTTTTTTGGGGGGAGTTGGAGGGGGGGGGGACATATCCCCAAATCCCCCCTGGATCTGCGCCAGGGGGTATCGTTCCAAGTGTTGCAATCAGACGCAAGCACCGCCTACTACATCTGTTTAGTCGCAAAAGAGGCGGGGCTATTTGCACAACGACACGAATACGTTCGTCGAAAAGTCACGACGCGTTTCTAGCCCATCCCATTTTATATCGAATACTAAAAGGAAGGCGGAGCGTTTGCGCGGTGTACAAATTTCGTTAAAAAAACTTATATAAAACCAAAATAAATCACTAATTCAACTACACGACTGATTTCTGCGGCTTTTCAAGTCCAACATACTGGATTTTAATCGCTGGCGATTCAACGATTACGTCATCGAGTGGCGAACTTGTACCGCGATGAATTATCAACCACGTGCTAATGCATTTTTCTTCGCTCGTTAACAATGAACTTCGCCAAGATGAAGCGTACTGACGCATCGTATACGACATGACAGCGAGAAAATTTTCACAAAGAAGTAAAATACCGCAAAAGTACAGCTCGGAAATATAATAATAAATAAAAATGACAGCTCTATAACAACGTTGATGTTATCCATAATGCGTGCAACGTGTTGTACTTAATTTATTTACAGTAGCTTGACCTTGTTTTTATTTCAAATCAACGCTTTCAATTTACTGTCCCCGAGTATACTTGTACATGTACTGTACGTACACATACACACACCCAGCCACACCACCACCATGCGATCGCTCTTACAGCTTGTTTTTTTTTTTTATTATTATTATTTATATACTTAATAGCATCGTCGAAAAATTAACTTCAACGCCGAACCCAACACACTACTAACTGGTTTGCCCAATCTCCCTCTCCCTCCTCGTCAAATTGATATCCCCGAGAATCTGGAAACGCGATGCTGGCACGCGCGTTTGAAATACACAATGTATGAAATTTTCTAACCATGTATAATCGCGTCGCGGCGCGACATCTGCATAATGTCAGCTACTTCGCGCATCACGCTTCATTCGTTACCCACACCAGCCAAACTATTAATACCTTTACTCGCATAATACCAGTTACCAACTAATTGGTTGGTTCTGAAAGCCGCCATCAGCTAACGAACGAACTCTTTCAGGTGTCACACTTATCGAACTTGCGCGCATACAAGTGATATCGCTCTTCTAAAGCTTAAAACTTCACCTCTACCCAGCCTTGCAGTTCGTCTTTGATTTTCGATAAATATGGCCCCCTTATGGGCTCAGAAAAAATCGCAAAATGGTACATTTATAACGGATTTTTCAAAAAGACGTTACCAGCGCTCTACAGAGCAAATGCTACCAAAAAGACTATGGGAAACCCACCCTGAACACCCTGCAACTTGCTGTCAGCTCGCTGGCAAGTGAGTGCAAAGATCGCGAAATTAACAAGCTAGCAATCCCACTCTTGGGATGCGGCTTGGACAAATTGGATTACTCAGAGGTAGGCATTGTCATCTCTGAACAATTCAAAAATTCGGATATATCAATTAGGGTGCGCAGGGGTGAAGGCGGCTAGCTGCCGAATCCCCTAACCTAGATTAGGTTCGTTCTCATCCCCCTTCATTTCTTTTTTTTTGGCTTACCCCTTAATTTTAACGTAATTAATATTGATCTTATTTTTTATCTTTCTCTTTTCTCTCTATCTCTAAAAAAAAACTTGGGATGCGAGAAGACGGCCAAGTGTGGTAGTAAGCCATGTGATATATTTACGAGACGGATTTGCTTTTATAGTAATGCGAGTTCGTTAGAGGTATGTACATTATAGTTTAGCAGGTGCGAGTGGTGCGGTGGTTGTGTGCGTTTGTGATAGTAACATACTCTAAGGGTAGAAGCTACCAGCTAGCTAGTTGTGTTATAGGGATGATGACTGCGTAGGCTATTTACAAACTGGTTTCTATCTTAAACTATACATAAAATGAAACGAGCTATCTTTATAAGAGGCAGAAGAAGTACAGCGGGATTGGAGGCAAAGCCTGAGGAACGAGCTGGTGGGGGTGGGGGGGACAAGGGTGTTTATACCACTTGAAAAAAGTTGAATTGGCAGCGACATGTTATAGGAGAATCTAGCTGTAGATAGGTTCATAATATGTTGGTATAGAGTACGGGTTTGGGAGCAAAGTCTCCAATGTGCGAGTTTTGAGGGTGAAGCCCAAGGAACGGGCTGCTGGTGGTGAGCTCACCGCGAAGGGTTGAGGCCATTTTATTCACTACATGCAACAATTTCAACATCTCTGAAAAAAAATTATCCAAAAATAATGTTACCCATACTTCTTCAAAGTATCCTGGCTACGCCACTGCATTTGTTTCATATAATAATTATCTTAAATAAAACCTATTTTTATTGTTTTTACCTCAAAAATACCAAATATTGGAGCAAATTTTATGGACTAGTGGTTCACCCGAAGTAAAAAGTGAGGAGACAAAAGGTACAGGGAATTGGAAGAGTAAATTTTCAAATGTGAACTTTTTTTCGAATCTTCACTAGTTTTTGAGGCACTACGGAAGACGTGTCAATTTTTGGGGTATCAAATAAATCATTTTAATACAGTAAGAGGACTCCTGTAAGTACTTTTTCGTAAAGATTACGGTTAAAA
>QBDW01006683.1:0-55519 GCA_003261595.1 Maconellicoccus hirsutus
GCGGAGCCAATGTTCCCCTCACACTTCTATTTTGACACGCTCCGTTCGCCTATAGTGAAATATCCAGATATAGTTAGTACGTCCGTGATCTGTACGATCATTTTCAATTTGACTAATGTTGATTGATTCCTTTCAAAGAGAAATCACTCCAACCTTGTTACTTTCTCAAAGAGAAGTTAGGTTAGGTTTGATTTTGCTATAAGAAATCATTCAAATGCCAAATTCTAAAAGTAGTTCTTGAAAATTTAAGTACACCTTGTTCTCTCCTTAGATCAAAACGTCTGAGTTGTCTTTCTTCTCACTACAACGTTCATTAGAGTATTGCTATTTTCACAACAATACTTTGTTATTAGTTGAGCTTTGCAGGTAAGGCTGCAGGTAATACCTTTATTTTCTTCATACATACTTTCCTCCTCTGGAAATACCGTGATTTCAAAATTTTCAGTACTTCAAATACAAATACATTTGTAACAATGTGAGGGTTCTTTGCTAAAAATGTATGCAAAAATATTGATTTATTTATTAACGATAACTGTTGATCAGGTTTTGTGAATTTTCAATTTATTCTTATACCGGTTGTCAGAGTAATCTTAGCTATCCTTCAAAGATGGCTTGTTATATTGCAAAATAATTTTTCAAAATTACGAGCAAATTAATTGAATTTATTAATAAAATTGAGCGTTTATTTAGAAAAAAAAAGAAGTCATGAAATACTACGCCAAATGTTTTCTGTTTGGACAATACACCTAACATTTAGCAAATGCTGCTGTTGTGATTACACCAAAAGTATCTTTTTAATATACATATAGGTACCTACTGTTTATACAAAATCTTATTTGAAAATACCGACGAGAACTGTTCACACAAGTTTCCATGAAAAAAGTTTGTTTGCACAAAAAACTTGGAAACTTAATTGTGGGTATAACATGATAAAATCAATTGTTACCAAAGTGTGGGAAATGTAAAAGAGGAAAAAATCAAATAGCGAACGATTTCGCGAAAATTAAAAGAAGTTGACACAGAACGTATTTAACTTTTAGGACCTGTTGATATGCTTTTATAGCATATTATACATGCGTACCGTCAATTCCTAGAATAAATGTTAGAACAGTCCGAACAAATACATATAATATGGCATTTTAAAAGCGTAGTATTCAAAGTTAATTAAAAATTGGAATTTTTGTCAATTTTTCAATCAACTTGCTGCTGTGCAAATTTTACATTTAATAAACGGAAAAATCCTGCAATTTTGACTTAGTAGGAAATGGTCTTAAAATTTTTTAGTCATTAAATGTACCTACATGAATTCTATGGCTATCGCTCTTCGCACTAAGGAATACAAGGTACTTCCTAAGTGAACTCACCGATAAATGAAAATCGAGTAACTCGGGCTAAAGTCATTATCTGTTAAATTGACGACACACCAGTTACGACAGCGGCTTGTTTCGTGAGGAGGAACTAATTACATTGTGGCGGGATCGTCGCTTGTTCACACCTTAACCACAATCAACACAAGTCATAGGCTCAACTCACATAAGGGTTTTACACATACCACCAATGCTAATTTCTGAATTACCCAGCATGAAATTAGCCATTGTAATACTTTGCAACGTAGGTACTATTTATTACATGTTTATGTACTGCATTTTACAACTTAAACGGCAATATGTTTTCTCTAAAACAAAAAGAAATTCACAATTATTTACCTTCACGGGTTAATTACGCTTGCAATTCCAACTTCTCTAATTTTAATACTTTTTCTTCCAAAAAAAAAAAACTATTGTACGTATACGTATCGTACAACCATTTAAGTACTTATTACGTGGCGCAGGACTATGTAGAATGCTTTTCAAGAATGTTTGTTGTTTATAACGATTAATAAGTGATACATATTGTGCATCTGCGTGTACTTTAAAATATAAACTTATTATGCATTTGTTTGTGCTTGCAAGCACATTCTTCGATATCAAACATTTTTAATTTTTCAATTACGATAAATAAAACCTAATTCGCGAAATTATCAACGTTCGAGCAGGTAGATATTATTAAATTCTTTATTTTTCATTTCATTTCAAACATATAGCAGCAAAAATTATAACGACTAGCCAAAGGAACGAGATCACGCAATTGTAGTTATCTACTTCAATAATTTTCAATTTGCAAAAAGGAAAAAAAACTGTTTTATACACTTCTCACGCCGCATGACGGCTTAACATGAAATTTACACGTCAATGAACATTAATCCATGTGAAAAATATCACAAAAATTATTCTAAAATTTTTATGTCCGCGTAAATAATAAGCTGTGGTGGAGAATAAATTCTACCTAGGTATTAAATTTGTTTTCTCAGGTTATGTTCAGGTATTTTTATAGCTATTGCTATAAATACATTTTTTTTTTCGTATCATAAACTAGATGATTCATAATTTCAACAAACTTATCATAGCTTTAAAGCTTGAAATAAATCCAATTCTACTGAATTTTTGTTCTTCAGCTTCGAATTTTCATTCCAAAAAATATGCCTTGAGGTTTCAAATCCTACCACATCTTTAGCTTTTTTTTACCCACGATGCAAATAGTACTACTACATATGAAAAATTTTCGAACCCGAAATAATCTAATTTGAATTCTTGTAGAAACATTTTTTTTCAATATTTATCAGTTTTATTTGTAGAATTGTTTAATCGTATCTTTTTTCAGACCAGAAAGTGGATCAATGTTGATGTACAGCAGGAAAAAAGTACGGTATAGACGTGATGGTTATTGTTGGAAAAAAAGGAAAGATGGCAAAACTACCAGAGAAGATCATATGAAACTTAAAGTTCAAGGAGTAGAGGTAAGTCATTATGAAAAAAACATTTATTAGCTAGGTATGTAATTGATAGGTAATTAGGTAGGTATATAGCGTATTCGGACACGTCACCCTTAAGACGGCATGATGAATTGAAAAATAATTTTAAATGGCGTTACTTTCTAAGTGATGTCGGTATTTTTCTGTTGGAACTGACCCTTTTCTAAAAAATTTTATCTCTTACGATGTAGCCAAAACAAAGTTTATTATGATATCTAAAAAAAGTTATAATCCAACACCTGAAGTTGAATCTTTGAGTAAAAAAAATAAATTAGGAAATGCACGTTAAATGCCAAAACATCGCGATTCGCTTTGGCAATAGGTAGGTACGTAGATATAATTTGTTTAAAATTTACCCGTTTCGGAGTAATTTCACGATATTGAAAAACATTTCTCGTATTCTTCTATTTTTTTATTTACGCTTACCTATTTACAAAGAAAAAGATAAGCATGAAAGCGTGATTACAATTCTTTTTTAGGTTCATAATTTGATTACAAATTCGCGTCGAAAAAGTTTTTTTTTCGTGCACTCTTTTTTAAGCTGCCTCTAATTAGAATATTTGTCTTTTGCCAATAAGTATTCTTTCCCCATGTCAAGCTTTAAAGCCAATATATATACTACCTTCATTAACAAAACTTTAAATAACTACGGCGTAACTTTACTAATTAGCGGAGTACGATAATTTAACTTTTTACTTTATAAACGATTCTTGCTTTCTTCCACAACTTAAGCTTGTTCTTGTTCAGATTAAAATTCAACTTGAATCTGGTTGATCGTAAATGTATTCTTTGGTTTATTTATGAGAAAAAAATCTTTTGAAACGTACTTAATCGTAATTACATTTTCAATTTTGAACTTAACGAGTTGAAATATCAAGGTACATGCAATGGTGCAATCACATATATTATTTTCGGATTTAACATCAATTGATGTTGCATTTCAAACGTTTTAAATATGAAATGTTGAATTTTCTGAAACATGATTTAAAATCTCGGAAAATAGTATGAAAATACTATGAGATAAAAAAAGAAGGCATTTAAATTTTATTTTCGTACTTATTTAATTTTTCTCAACTTTTCGTATCGAAAGTGAAATAGCCTCTCATCAAAGTTGGCAATTTTTAAAAACCCAACAAGCAAATATTTTATTTCGATATACGATCATTTCACAATATAGGACATTGAGAATGAAATCTTTTCCTTCATACAATCAAGATTTTTGCCACGACTGTATCTTTTTTAAAGGCATTACACACACATTTAAAAAAAAAGGATGAAAAAAGGTGTTCGTTCATTAATAATAGACTCTTTGTAGTATAGTTATTTGACTAGTGTGAAATTTTGCGGAGCAGATTGTTTTTAAAGTACCTATATCTTATGTGAACATTATGAAGTTGTTCTAATATCGTTTGATGTTTATTTTCAAGAGTGACTTTTTTTCTTTTTATTGTTCAACATTACATATTTAATTTGAGTAATACGTGAAGAACTTTGATTTTCCATTAAAATGTAGGTGGGATACGTTATTCTGCATATTAAACGAAAATTTTGCTATGATCACCATTTCAGTAAACATTGTTTCTTAAACAACCAACTACGAAGGTACTTGTTGATATCAAGTTGGATATACCGACCGAGTGATGAATTCAATGTTTTATATATGCGCAAGTTCGACAAAATATCAAATTAGGTTGGAATAGTATTTTTTTAATGCTAATGAATTTTGGTGAAACACAAATAGATGAAAACCTACTCCTAATTTTCTATTATTTTCAACAGTTGTCCGCAAAAAATAACTTGTTTTCTATGTGCTTCATTTAAAATATTTTTATCGACAAATTTCCAGTTTTTATTTTGATTTTATTCTCCTCCCTCCTGAGACAATTAAAATTATAATTTATTGTTTAAAGTACATGTCCTACATCAATGCAATGCGGAAATGAATCAACGAAATGGATAGGGGCCTATGCTTTCCCAACATCTATTTTCGTTTAGTGAAACGTATAGCGCTATATCAACGCTTTAACGTAAATTCTTGAAATTTGCGTTTTCATTGAAGCGCTAATTTCTCAAAGCGACACATAATTTACATCTAAATGGAAATTGTGGGTATATTTTAAAATCGAGCTGCGATTGATGCGCTTTTCATGGCAACAGAATTTGTTTTACATCAAAAATGGCTATTTTATTAAACATTGATAAAATATTATACAATATAAACTAACCATGTGGCAAAAAGAAAAAAAATAGATGGCGTAGTAAAAGCACTCATTTTTCATTTTCTAAAATTTTCCAAAACTGTGGTAGCTGACAGAACTTTTAAAAATATGAAAAGGTATATTTCGGTTCAAATGAACCGTAAAAATATTTATGAAAATATATTTTTGAAGACAATGAATTTGTTTTTATCCAATTATAGGTACCTAGTACTTACTGAATAACAATGTAACAATTTTTTGAAACGATCAAGGTGCCTATTCGTGTTATATGCTTACATCAGGAATAAAAAAAATGATGTTTAATCCTTTATAAATAGGTACTCGTAATTATGGTATTTCACACTTATTACCCACTAATCGAGACTTTTTACACAGTGTATCTATGGGTGTTATGTGCATTCAGCTGTCCTACCTACGTTTCATCGTCGTTGTTACTGGTTGCTTCAAGTATGTAAAGTGGTATTCTTTTACCTACGTTATTTAAAAATCTGTACTATTATTTACTAGCTCATTACAATTTGCATCTTCGGTATTTTGTAATAATAAATTAAATATTATGTCATAGAATCCCGATATAGTTCTGGTTCATTACTTGAACGTTCCTTATCCGGATGACAGCAAATTAGCAGCCCTTATTCCAAATATAGCATTTTGGACAGAAAAAAAAGAATGGACCAGAGAAGAGTTACTTCTGCAATTGAAACCTATGTATGAAAATCCAGGACTGGACAGTGAGTATGAAATTGCTTCAATAAACTGAAACACCTTGATATTGCGTCAAAGTTAGGTGAATTATTCATCTATACGTAAAAAAAGAAAGAATGCTTTTACATTGAAACGTAGTACGATCAAAATTTTATAATGTAAAAAAAATTCAAACACAGGAATCCCCAAACGCTAGGAACTAAAAATCGTTAACCACAAAATCGTTCTGGAATGTGAAAAAACAAACAAAAATTAGTCGAAGTTAGTTAGACAAGAAACATTTGAAAAGAAAAGTTATGCTTAGTTTTTTGTCAAGATTTAGGCTTTACCCATGTGTATTTGTCATCATCCGTTGATTACTTTGAATAACAGTAGTCCCTTGTACTATTTTCATTAAAATATAATGATTTTAGTGAATTATTTTCCTCTGTTTTCCAAACTTTTTTTTCTTATTAATTATGAAGTTGAAAAGTTTGCACTTTCACCTTAACCTCTAATTATAATTTAATATTAATGTCGAATTACCAGTAAATTATACATCCCATGTGAGGAATATCTTTTTATATTCGTGTTGTTCGTTTTCATAAGAATTGTTTATGTACGAATAAAAAATTAGAATATCAGATACTTAAATTTACGTTTAGAAAAACTTGCCTATCTAATAGTACCTATACTTGACTCTATTTTCCAATTATACTAATTTCATTGGTAGGTATATGTAACTAGGTACCTTAGTACTATACCTTTTTTCTAAATGTTATATATTTTTACTTTAGGTAGTAAAGAAGATGAAGCAGAAGGATTAAAAATCAGTCGTATAGACGTAAGTAATAACATTCTTTACTCATACGAAACTTAGATTCCACTTACCTATCGTATTTAAATTTTCAAATTGGTCAATCTAATCGTTATCATACTTCACATTGTTATTCTATTATTTGTTTTCTGCATACGTATTACCGAAAGATTCATTTTAAATAGATTGTATTATATTGCAGCAAGTTTCATCTTTTATCGAATCAATGATTGCTCAACTTTTGGAAAAACAGCGTTATGTTAGAACAGCACTAGCCAGTTCTTTGGAGTGCGGTTGCGGAAATCGAAGATGCATGGGAGCAGCAAGATGCACTCGTCCTATAAGACGCATATCATCCGCTAAAAAACAAAATAAACGGTCCAATATGGGCGGGAAACTCCAAGAAAAACGAACTTCCAGCAACAACGAGGTTGGTTCAATTCTGAAAATTTATAGTGTTTTAGATTGAACCATACGCAACGCGAAAACATTTTCTTCATTTTTCATCGTTTTACTTTTTATTTTAAAGCGAAATATTTTAAAAACCACTGCGATCAGAAAACTAAGCGGATTGAAAGTTGAAAATCGGTCTTGCACGCAATCATCTAGTTCTACGTTTTATGCCACACAAACACACTGCCATGAAAGTGAGCAATCCCAATTACATCAGTTACTAACACAATCACAACAAACACAAAATGAACATGTATGTTGATTATTACTCAAAAACCCAACACAGTATGATATTCAATGTGGAAAAAATAGTTAAACAATCTTGAATAATTTTCAGATGCAAACCTTAAATACGAAAGAAATTTCTAGAAATTACTCCAAGACTGATATGAGATTGGAAAGTTATTTGCCCAATGTTGAATTTGCTAATGGAGGAAATCAGCATTACCAATCCAACTATTCTTGTCAGTTAACGGACCAATATGTGCCTAATAACGAAATGATTGAGAACAAACAAGTAATATAAATATTTCCAATGGATTCCTTATTGAAGTTCAAACATAAATTTCATTATTTCTCTTTGATTTGTAAATGATACTTTCAGGAGATCCATCCATCTGAAAATGTTTCCTCCAATTCAAATTTAAATTTACTGCAATACCAAAACGAAGATAATGAATACGTCACGGATAAATATCAAAGTGACACTACTGATGGATCAGAATGCAATAGCTATTCAACAATTCATCATCAAGCCAGTCCGAATGAAAGTTTTACCAGTTTAGATGATACAACGGTGTTACCTAACAGCGACATACTCGATGATTTAATGATGAACGTGAATCAGTATTACAATTATGAAAATGGTGATTACAACGCTGACAGAAGTTTATATGAATTAATTATACAGTTAACACAAAAGGAGAAAAAAACGAGCAACACCAACGCCATATTGTCGTATGAAAAGCTGCAGCAGTATGGGTAAGAAAATAATATTTTTATTGATGTAGGTAGTAGGTTTAGGTACCTAATCTACCAACTACCATCAACATTGTTGTATATGCTTATCGATTAAAAATTGATTCGTACCCCATAAACAATGAAGTAAAAAAGTGCCTTGGGTATACTACGCATATTACATCAAAGTAAGTAATACATAGATAACCTACAAGTAGAAGAGAAGATCTGCATCAAATTGTTTCTTCTTTCGACACGGTGTAAAAATAGTAAACCAATTCACAAGATACTTTCCATAAATGAAATTGGAGATAACGGAAAATATACCCTTCTATTTACCATGCATAATAATGAACTGAAATAAATATGAGCAAATATTACATCGCGTAATACTGAACTTAATTTCACACGTCTAGTCATTACTGAAAATTGGGTCGAAAAGAACGAGAATTGAAACACGTCAATGTAGAAGTATAGTATGTCTACGTAGTACGTAGTGTACGTACATATCTAGATACCGCAAAGTTTAGGTACCTACTTCAAAGTTCAAACCTACCTACAGCTTAGTTAAACGACCCGATACCGAATTTTTCATGTACGACCATCTGTGCTTCATTATTTTTCAAGCTTCGTTAATCGCTCCGTAATTTTTAGTCAAGTCAAAAATAAAGAAAATGCTTGAGTTTTTACTATCTTTTTTAGTTTGCATAGTGACCATGGGAATACATGCGGCACAATTTATGAAAACAACATTCAAACGATTTCCGACGCCAATGGAAATTTCTTGAATTCTTGCTCAAAATACACAACAGCAGGAGTTGATGAAAATGTGAACATTAGTAATATGATGCCGGTTGATTTTGGTAGAATCGAAGAAAATCATATGGAAAATTATTCCGGTTGGTCGCACAAATTAAATTACATAATTTAAAATCATCTTAACTTTTTAAATTGGATGCAAAAATATCAAATTCACTTTTATCTTATAGCTGAAATGGATACAAATTTTTTGAATACTTCGTCAGAATTTACATCCAGTGAACGATCAGCTTCCATTCAATCGATTCAAGATTCCAGACAGAACGATGCTCCATGTGTCATAATTGAGTTGGCACCAGAGTGGTCGTATTGTGAAGTATATTCCGTTTCATGGTCACGATGATCAAGTATTTATGAGAAATAAATAACGCATCTTTTTTTCTTCTCAGGGAGGAACTAAATTACTCATCATTGGTCCGTGGTATTTTCCATCTGAATATGCTGTTCTTTTCGATAGTTACTCAGTTCCTGCAACATTGATTCAGGCGGGCGTTTTGAAATGTTACTGTCCTGGTTAGTATCAGCCGAACCGTAATATTGAAGATAAATTATTTGGTAAAAATGACTTCAACTGTTTAACTGCCGCACAGAACATGCCGTTGGATTAGTTTCCATTCAAGTGGTTTCTGATGGTTCCATTATTTCTAATTCAGCAATTTTCGAATACAAAAGAAGACCAAATGACGAAGAAAATACTTGTCATAATTTATGCAACATCAAATCGGAACACTACAATCAATACATGTATGAAAACGACACCTTGTTGAAGTTCATATTAATACAAAGGATTGAAGCTATACAAGATGACGCATTTATGCATAGTTCTTCTTTGATAAATAAATACGAAGTTAGTTTTCAGAATTAGTTCGCAAATATTTTTCGTAGGTACTTATGATTTCTAACGAATAACAACAAAAAAAAATCTTTTATATCAGATTTAAATTTTAATTAATCATTCTGCACGTCTCGACGTCTCCCTGACATTAATACTGTACATTCTAATATATTTTTTGACCATTCACTAACGCACTTATATTTTTACAGGAAGTGAGGGAGAAAACTATCAACTGAGAATCCAGAATATTATACCTAATTTGAATTGGGCATTTTTTCTACTCTTTGACGAATATGAAAGTTTTACTACTTAATTTGTTTCCTATTTTTGCTCATTTTTGTATTAGTATGCATTCCTCCTTCAACTTTTTTAAAAATATGATATACATATGTAATGATAATTACGTGATAGAACGGTTATTTTTTCATTCAAAGATATAGGTATAGCATAACTTATTTTATGTAAGGCGTTATGGAATATGTATATGTACCTAATCCACATAATGAATAACTTCGCACAGCTTTTCAAATTCTTAACTTCTTAGTAACATTTTCAGTAAAAAAAAATCAAAAAATGAGTTTACTTTTGAAAATTTAACACTGAACGGCGTAATTTTAAGTTCTGTAATAGTATTGTACTGATTACTGATGGTAATACTGATACTGCAATGTAATCAATTCGGCCACGTTTTCAAATGATGTAGTTGAATTAACATAGCGTGTCACATTGTCAACCATAACCAGAAGATTTGAAAAACAAAATGTCACTTAAGAAAAAATCATGAGTTATAAAAAAAATTAACTTTTTTCACACATTACATTAGCTTGACTACTTACTTGAAAAGAAAAAAAGGTTTCCACTCCTAAAAATACACTTGCTTTCAATAAAAATTACAAGATCAATAAAACATACTTCATAAATTTAAAAATTGTTTAATTGATTTTCAATAAAAATGTTGAAAAAAACGAGACATTTCTGATCCTTCAAATATGTAGTAATGCAAGTACAGCATTACAACGTTTTAATTTTCATTTAGGCCTACCCTACATACGTATTTATTACATTATTACTTACTTTCTGTTTTTGCTCACGTATATTTTTTATTTTATTCATAAATGATTACATTCATTAGAGTTATCAGATTTTCTTGTGTATTGCTTCAAAAACATAAACATATATCAAAAAGTTAAATAACATTCATTTCGTGATTTAATCACAGAAAAGGGAAACGAATTCTTCATTATTAGACCAGAGACTAAAAATGGTCACGTGCGAGAGGGAAGGGAGGAGGGCGTTTGAGCATGATAAAATAATCGTGAATACGTAGAACTCGATTAATGATGTTTTCCACCAAAGTTGACGTCAATCAGTGACGACATAAAACGGAATTAAAAATATTCCGCATCAAACATGTATTTTAAAACCCTAATTAGTAACGCAACAAGATAATTTGCTATTTTAAAGTGAAATGGCATTACTACGTTTCACTTACATCTATGAAAAAACAAATCAGCGCATTTAAGTTTGTAAACGACTGAATTAAGTGTAAAAATTATAAAAATCAGCAACAACAGCGAAACAAACTTGGAAAAATTTGATGTTTCGTTTGATTGTTTGATAAACATTTAAAAATAATAAACTCCACATACGTCTCAATAATTTAATATCATTTTTTAAACACAGAAAAAAATAAATTTAGTATACTATCGCTAATAATTTACATAATATATTGCACAATTAAGTGTAAAATGGTAAATAAATTAATCACATCGATTCGTACACATATTCTTTTTTTTCTTAGAAATGTACACGCATTATAAAACGAAAAACAAAATTACCATAATAAATAATAATGTAAGAACATAAATATAAAGCGTTATTCTCCGTTTTTTTGGGTCATTTTTTATTTCTCGAAAATAATAAAATTACTAATCTAAAAAACAACGTTGGAATGTATTTCAATTTTATCAATTACAAAAAAAAAATAACCAACTAAAACATAACGTTACAACGCCAAATAATTCATTAATTTTGTGATGGTTAAATCCGTGAGAATGCAATTCTTCGTAACAAGTTACGCAGAGATCAACAGGTATTTCAAGTACATTACTTTCAGCTGACTTCAATTTCACGAAGAAACAATAAAAAATACCTAATTCGCGACTAACAGAAATCGAAGTTTTCTACCGAAAAAATGATAAATTTTTGAATAATTTAAAAATCATTTTTCGAGAAAAATGACTTTAAATTAATCAAACGAAGTAATTAGAGAAGAGTTTGATTCACGTGTCACGGTACAAAGAAACCGACGCGAATACTTGGTCAGATCATTACGACTTGATCGAGCATGGCAACAGAGATTCGATTAGCCAGCTCAACCTCTCTACCTTTCATCTCGATTTTCGTATTATAAAGTAAGATTGATCGAATATGTACGCGTTCATAGTAATCAGTCATGAGCACTTTTTCCACGCAAAGATGACGAAAAAAAAAACACCATCGTCCAATTCAGCTACACAATTATAGATCCATAAAAAAAATTGAATTAAAATGGTAACTATTGCTGATTTCGTAAAATTAAATTTAAAATAATAAACAACTCAAAAGCTACAAACTAGAAAAAAAAAGAACAAACACATGGTAAAAACTATTGATTAATTCATAATTTAATTTTAAAACAACTTCAATTGAATTGAAAATATTGCACGCTTCGTTCAATCCGGTTTCCAGGAAACAGAATTCAACGTAGAAAACAAGCTAATATTGTATATTTTCATCACTATTAATGTCATTTTGTCGGATATTAGATAGGAAAACAAGAAATACTGTGAAAAACCCTGTTTATAAAACCAACTCAACACTTAACACATATAAATATTTACATGAAAAGTAACGATATAAATAAATATATGAAGGTAATTAGGTATGTCTATGTACCATGTATTGTGAACAAGAAAGAAAAATACTTGTACGTGAAAATAAATTCGTAAGCATAACACGAAATAAAGACGGGTTTGACATTAGTAAAAACGTATTAACCGTGAAATCTCTCAAAAATAATTGACTGTAATTCATTTTTTCAAATAAGTAAAACCTTAAAAATAAATCAAATCTATGAAAGACACACATCAATCAACAAAACAAAGTATTGATATGGTTTTAACGAGAAAATTTCCAATTTTGAAACAACATTCAGACATTTACAGGCACTTTTGGTGCATTATCCGTTTCCAAAACTTCACAAACGACTTCTCACATATGCTCACAAGACCTAGACGAATAATGGCATAAATCTGTTCGGTGTAACTCACAAAACAAACAAATTCAGCCATTTTCATTTTACACATAAATGCGCCGCAACAATTACGAAATTAAGTAAAAATAAGGCGTGCAATTCAATTACAACGCGTTTCATTTGTAGAAAGTAGAGTAATAAAATGGAATGTTGAACTGAGCATATTTTCTTTCTTTTCTTTTTTCAATACATCATGATAAAAATTCGAATATATTCAATGAACATAACCCTAACAACCCGCAAAAAAATTCCAACCCTTTCTGATTTCACTTTCTTACTTTAATTCCAAAAGTAAACCGAACAATGAGATACGCAATTTCATGACATCGACAACGCAAGTTATGAGTAAAACAAAAACGTTATTCAAGAAATAGTTAAAGGTACACGTGAATGGAAGAATGAAAAATAGTAAAAAAAAATTAGGTAAACTAAAACGGAGAATATTTCTTTTTTTTAAATTGCATTCTAAGCGTTCGATTTTCAAACGGAATAATATAACAAAACTATCCTCCACACCAAATCATTATCACACACATTCATTAACCAGAATAACTGCGTTAAGAAACTAAATTACAAAACAACAAAAATTGGTAACAACGTAAAACATATTTAAAAGAAAAATAACGCTTTCACTAAGGTAAAAGAAAATTACTAATTATTCGTAGAACAACTCCGACAAAGTAGTACAACCGATGTACAATATTTATAAATCTGTTCAAATTTCAAATTCGCCAAAGTTCAACAGTCACACAATCAGAAACCAAATAAATCATAAATAAACACAAAATTAAGTACATACAATTATTACATGCGTATTTTGTACATCGTTATCATTAAAATCCGTGGAGTACATTGACCGATGATAAAACAAGTCAAAAATAGTTAAACAACAACATCTTCAAAATGCTCTAAAAATGCAACTTTTTGAAATCACAATACATACTTCTGCAAGTGAGAGCATTCGCCGTATTCCATTATTCAAATTAACACATCGTTTTTGTGAAATTACTTTTTTATTTTACCTCATCTTCTTCCATTGGTTCGACAGAAATCTCTGGAACAATATTCCTAAGAGAAATCAATCGTTAAATGAAAAATTGAATATCACTAAGAAACCACAGCATACGTTAGCGTTACTTACTTCAAATTAGTGGAATTTCGTTTATTCATCGATAACGAAGCCATCGCACTGATTGCTTCGTTTTCCTCGCATAATTGAGCTTCAACTGCACTTAAAGCAACTGTGGGTGCCAATTTTTTAAGTACAGGCCAATGAGAAAGCTAAAAAAAAATAAGGTTTTTGAAAACGAAAATTTACGAACATTTCATCAAAATCAAGAGGTTTACTTGGATTGCGATAGTTTTTTGAAGCGTATCCACGGCATTTTGACAAGGATGTCTTCTCAATTCTTCTTCACTGACGGGTGACGAACTACCATCCAGAAGTGCTCTCACGCATTCTTCCGAACAATCACAAATCGCAGGTAAATCATACCCACCTTCCAAGGACAATACCACCTTGAAGCGTGAAAAAAAATTAAATATTGTTGAAAATTTTCCAACACACGAAGCAGTAATCAACTAACTTTTCCATCCGCCAACTGCGCTAATTGCTGTGTCATAAAACCGAAACACGCCGGCGAAACTTTATAACCACCCAAAGGTGGCGGATGGCCTGCGGCGGCATCAAAACCTGCAGATACCAAGATAATATCTGGTACATATTCCTAGAAATGAAAAATAAAATTTATTTTTGAACAAATATTCTATTAATACATGAACTTCATTCAACTTACTCTGGCAATCGGCATTACTATAGTTCTAAATGCGGCCAAATATTCGGCATCTCCTAACGGTGGATTTAGACCACCGCTCCAAGCTACATTTACATTGTATCCCAGACCGTTGCCGTTACCGCACTGCGTGAAAAATAAGCCAAATTAATCACGGCGAAAAGGAATAAAATTATCGATCATTGATTAATACGTTCAATGCAGTAGCACAGTTATTATGTACCTATAAGTGGAATGTTTACCTCAATTGAAGCACCCGTACCAGGGAAGAAATTACCATCATCGTGACGGTGAATAGATAAATACAAAACTCGACGATCTTCGTAAAATATTTGTTGAGTTCCATTACCGTGATGCACATCCTTAAGAAGAAAAAATAATAAAATTTCAACATATTCGCGTATACTGAAACAAAACAATTTCAACTCACCCAATCAATAATCAGTATTCTCTTTAAATCGAGTTTTTGTTGCAAAAGTTTGGCGGCAATGGCGATCGAATTGAAAAAACAGAAACCCATGGCTTGAGCAGCTTCAGCATGATGGCCAGGAGGCCGTACTATCGCAAAACCATTCTTAATATCGCCGGTGGCGGCTGAAATTGCATGTTTTAACACCATTTACATGATTACTCACATTCGTATTATTATAAATGTTTTACAACACTCAATAATTCAAATCAAAAATAAATACCTTTAAAAGCGAGATCAATAACGCAACCTACAGCCATCCGTGCTGCAGGAGCAGTATGTAATTCATTCCATGTGGTATCAGAATCAACGCCAATACCACCACAAGGTAGTCTGACAAAGCTTTTCAGCGATAATTCGGATAATTTATTTGCATCTAATTTTTGTCTGTTTAAAGGAGTTGTACCTGTAGGAAAAAAAAATACGACAGAGATTAATTACTCATATCTACTCCATGTACATTATCGTTGAATTTAAATTATTGAACCTTACCAAACAGCAAAGTGTGCCCTTCGGAATGGCAAGTTTGTAATTCGTCGAGTGTAGCTTTTCGAGATCTTACTCTGTCACATTTTTGTACCAAACCAGTTTCTACTAATCTTGCCCAAACACTTTGCAATCGCCCACCATGTTCTGGATGACTAGAATTATTACCGCAAATGCAAGCGTGTTTTAACATCAAACTATCGAAAGCTAGAGCTGTGGTGACTTTATGCGGACTACTGTACCAACAAAAAACATAAATTACATGTCGATCACGAAAAATATCTTTGATAACTATTCATCAAAACGAACCCCGATAGTTTTACAGAAGGTATGAAATGGTTCACGTTGGAGACATTAAGTACGGAAGATGTCCCAGCTTCGGTATTTATCGCCACCAGCGGACTCGAAAATGCGCGTGCCAGTGGTCTGGTAGGATGTGATGAACCCGATGGTGCACCTTCGGTAAAAAAACATTCGTAATATACCTCAAGTAATAGGATATTTTCGATAAATACGTTGACTTACCATCGTTCACGTGTAACAAATTCTTAAACATAGTTTCTCTAATCTGTTTTTGATTCGGGAACATCTCTCCGTTGCTATCATGTTTACTTGAATTATTTCTACCACCCGTTAAATCAATTACCTAATATAATAAAAAAACAAAATATCAATCATGGTCTACGTTTGTACAACGAATGCATTCCTGTACTTTACCTCAGATGCAATACAATCATCTTCGTTCTCTTCTTCATTTTGGTTATTTTGAGAAATCGTAGTATGAGACTGAGATCTAGTTCCAACTCTGGTTAAAACCGTTTGTCTAATTTGCTAAAAATTAACAGTAACATTAATATAGTTGAACCTTTTTTTTTTCACCTCGATTACAAAATTTATGACCTCTTGTTTACGTACTTGCTTCAAATAATTATGCGTATGCAACTGTTGCTGCTGTTGCTGGGCTTGTTGCTCATTACAATCTTCATAATGTACACCCAAACTATTCGGTGATGACGCCGTTAGCATAGGATGTCCTAAAGGTAACGGCGCTGACTGTGTTCTTCCTAATGGACGGTGGCCTTGTTTATTTAAACGCGCATGCGCGACCTATATCATTCAATAATTCTCAATGAGATATCGAATATAGAAAATCGCAAATAGCCGATAAAGATCTCCAAGTATACCTGAGAATCTGTGATAGGTAATGGAGCTTCGTAAATGGAAGGAAAGTAATTTTGACGAGATTGTTCCAATGCTTGCATTTGCTTATGAATGTAAGCCGGAGAAGTAGGGTTACTATACTCGGAAACAGTTTCGATTCCTGGTAAGGTAGGATAATAAGGAAGTGTAGAAGGAAGGAGTTGTCCGGTCAAAGGCATTCCGAGCCTAGCGGTAAATGCAGCTCTAATCTCTGCTTCGGACACCGGAGCTAATCTTTTGGCATTTTCCTAAAACATATCACAAATGAATACTTCGCAAATACAATACGAATAACGTAAATTTCAACCGCTACCGTCGAAGAAGGCGGTCTTCCCAGGGAAATATTCGGCAAAGATGGACTACTATACAAAGATATATCATTTACGCTTCCGCTGCGATCGTTATTATTACTCAATTGACCATAAGGTGGTTCTGCCTCCTACACAGATATTAAAATTGTGAAAAAAAATGCAAATTTCAATCACATCATGAGAACAAATCGAAGATTACCTCTTGTATTGGTGTATTTTGACCGCCAGATGGTGAAATTTGACTGTTGGAGACAATTACCGGCGGAGAATTCGGCGCCGAATCGGAATTACTGTTTGACGCTTCAACTAGAAGTAATAAAATGCGTTTAAAAATCATACCAATATGACGTCACTATACACAAAAAATCTTCTCTATTATAAATCAACAATCTGAAAAATCTTGACAACGGTGATAGTAATCATGTCCGAAAGAGGAAAAGTCACCGTTAATTCTTGCGTTAAAATGCATCGTAGATGTACTAACCTGCCAAGTATGGTTTTTTTTTAATCATTCGATCTTTTTTTCGAGCAATAGGACTGCATCGTCTTTCATAAACACGTTGTTTCAACCTCAGTCTCAACAAATTTGGTTCGGAGGCTGCATGCACATTATGTAAAGCATTATTAGGTTATCGCATAGAAAACCAAACAATAAAGTTAAAAATTAATACGTAAATTACCAATAAGAAATTATTAAAGTGTAATACGACAAAATTACGTGTACTGATAGAATCGCTACATTATCTAAAATTGCTTAAAATTTCCAAAATTTCAAATGAATGCGAACGTACATTATATTATATCAATATCACCCATGCTCTTTTTTGGAATTCAACATTAAAAACGAATCAGTGACAAATAAATGTAAGGAATTCTACCAATCGCTCAAAAGACGTAAGTTCAAGAGACGGAAAATTTCACATTGAAAACTATAAAAATTCCAATCGCGCGATTTAAAATTGAAAACCAAACACTGCTTTTTGAAATTACGTAGATTGATAAAAATATTACAGATTTCGACTCGCACAATCGAAAAAATTATTGCATTCGACGAATTCATGTATTAGAGCAGGTGTTTCTGTTATATTTCGATGTCGTGAATATAAGAATAAAATACACAATTTCCTTCTGGTAAATTTAAGATACATACGTATTTGTCATAACAAGACGAACGCAAATACGGTAACAAGAGCACAGGTATAAAATAGAAATCTAACGAATTTAATTTTAGCACTTTTTTTTTACAAGTTGAACAAATCCTGAAACTTGACAAAGTTTTTTTTTCATTTAGTTTTTCCAACGTATCATTCGTGTTATTAAAAAAAAAAAAAAACAAAAACCACACATACACGTACACACGAAGTTAAGAGGTTCTTATTATTTGAAAAAAAGTTACAACGCAAACTGAGGAATTAGTTTATAATCGTACCTGTTTTGCGTAGGGGAAAATCATCGTCAAATTTCCCCAATAACGAATTCAAGCAATACGGTGTAGCCCCACTAGCGACATTTGGCTCAGATTGCAAAATATTCCTGTAAAAACAATACAGATGAAGAGGATATGCTTTTATAATAATTGCGAATTATAATTATTCGAAATTAAACTCCAAAATTCTTAACGATGAATTGAAATTTTCAATAATTTTCATTACCACATATTTTCAGCGTAAGTGAGTAGTTGAAAAATGAAATATTAGGAATTACCCACAATTTTTTTTCCAATTTTTTTCACTCGAAAACTTTCAAATCATTTGACATGAAAATTGTTTTCATTTAAAAGGAGTACACTCGAGTTTCGTTGAAACATTTCAATTCGTATCTTTTTCGTTATATCGCAAATCAATTTCTTTCAGCCTGAGTTTTCAAGCCACTTAAACATTTATAAAAATTCACCTTTCAGAATACCTATACATACACCGTCAATCGAACCATCAAAATGTTGGTTATTTTTAAACAAATCATCAGTTTTATTTCAATATACAGTGTGTCGCAGAAGTCCCGCACGGTACCTTTTATTTTTGATTGGGGGTTGATAGCGAAAAAATCCACCGGTTTTATATTTCTCCTGTGAGGCGCATTCTACGGGGGGGTCAAAAATTTTTGGACTACATACAGGGTGTCCCACAGACCACAAAACGTGTTTTTTCTCGAGAAATTTAAATGGAAAGGGTATGTTATTATGTTGGAATCGAATACTACGCTCCAGTGTGGTGATGATGAAAAAAAAATTTTTGTAACCGGTTCGGTGGTTCTTAACCATGACTAGAAGAAATTTGTATCTTAGATGTTATTGCAACTTTGTTTTCGAGCATTACCTGTGAAATATCAAACCGATTACAAAAATGAATAGGACAAAAAATTAATATTTTTTGATGCTCTACAACTTTTGTTTGAAACTTTTTTCTCTATCTCTTATTTGCTGGGGTTATCAGTTTTCCATGACTACACTTTTTCATCACGACTTTGACAAGAATATCGGCTACCAGCAGCGAAATATCGAATCGGTTGCAAAAATGATTCTACAAAATTGTACCATTTTTAACGCTCTACAACTTTGTTTAAAAAATTTTTTCATATCTCTTTTTTCCAACGAGTTATTGATAACTGGTTGAGAACCGGTTGCAAACATTTTTTTTTCATCATCACCACACTGGGGCGTAGTGTTTGATTCCAACATAACATACCCTTTCCATTTAAATTTCTCGAGAAAAAACACGTTTTGTGGTCTGTGGGACACCCTGTATGTAGTCCAAAATTTTTTAACCCTCTCGTAGAATGCGCCCCACAGGAGAAGTATAAAACCGGTGGATTTTTTTCGCTATCACCTCCCAATCAAAAATAAAGGTACTGTGCGGGACTTCTGCATCACACTGTATATATATAGTAGATCAATATTTCTCGCCATTCTTCAAATCTAAGTAATTGTATCCGAATGATAAACCGCGTAAATAAAATTTTTTGTACAAGAAACCGACGAGCTGTCTTTCGTATTTTTTATAATTTTTTTTTAGATTTATCATACACCTACAGATTAATTATGATAATACATAGATTACATACCAACTCCTAAACTGACTTTGAGAGGATGAATTCGAAGCAGCGGCAGCTTCTCGTTGTTTTTTATTCAATAGAAATCCCTGAAAAAAATTTTGATCTTTAAACAATCAATAAAAACTGTACAGACGTTGATAAAAAATAAAAGGAAAAAGGTATCGTCCATGATTATCACGTAAGAAAAGAATTTTTCGCACATGTTCATGTAATGAGAACAAAAATTATTCAGTCAATCGACTCGATTACTTGAACAAAATTTCACTTTTACTCAGAAATTATTTGATCACAATTACAACAATCAAAATTCCCGTAATTTTCTTGTATATGTACTTAAAAATGATTTTTTTTTCTTGAATCGAACAATACTGCAAAAGCTTTCGCGGCATTTCATGCCCTCCGCATTTTCCATACCTGTAATTTCTGTTTAACTTCAGATGATGCTACCGCACTTTGCTCATGTTTTTCTTTCTTTTTCAAAGATTCTATTCTCTCTAGTTCCCTCTTTTCCCTTTGCTCTCTTTCTTCAACTTCTCGTTGTTTCTCCAGTAATTCCTGAAAACCGACATTAGCTAGATAATAATCACACGCAACGTTTATAATATAAACCAATGATTTGCTTTACGGTCTGTTCAAAATAAGAAAGGCCTGACGTCACATTTGCTTGGTTGGGTTGTGGGATGAAAAATGTACTGTTTCTGCTCCCCGCAAGTACCGATACGTCGACAACATATGACGTCATGTCTTTCTCATTCGAAACAAACTAAAATAATGATCACGAGAAATAATCGATCAATTGTGAAAATTTGATCAATCGTCATCGATGACGGTGTTTTTCCGAAGCAGGCGATACTTACCTTTAAATGTTGCCTTAACTGTTGTTCATGCTGCTCGGCTAATTGCTGCTGTTGAGCTTGAAAATGTTGAAGTAATATCTGTTGTTGCATTTGTTGTTGTTTTTTCAACTAGAAAATTTCAATAACGAACATATACAGTACAGTGAGATATTCAATGAGCGTTTCTTTACATAAGTATTTATATTGTCGAAAAAGTACAATATAGTTATATTTAAATAGGTTTTTATAAAGGTACATAAATAAATCGTTGACATTGGCCAATCGCACTCGGAGTAAAATCACCTCGTTGTCGACTTCATTACTCGTAATCGTGTAAATACCGTAACAGGGAATTATTTTGAATATCGCGTGTAAAAGATGATTCAATATGCCAAAGGAAAACGGGAGCTGTGCGGTTAAAACTTTTATGTTGTAATCACTATCTTGAAACGTTTTTTCGAAATTAATTATTTTTTATCGTTAATTTATTTTTTAAATTGCTTTTCGTCTAATTTCGCGGTTTTCAGTTTTTTGGGCATCTAGACTATCTCCACGTGAACGAATTCGGGAGAAAACTTGCTACGATGCATTTCGAAAATATTTTTCGTTGATCCTTTTACACCCACATCCATAACCTTCGCCTCCGCATCGTGGCTTCGGAGAATAAAGGTATCCAAAGGACTACCTCAGCATTCAAAGTAGTAAAATAAGCAGAACGACGAACAATTTTTTTTTTCCATCTTGAATATTTTTTTGTAACATCGCGTAAAATACTTCCATGTTACGATACATAAGAAAAACTCAAATCAGTCGACAAGCGCCGATGAAGAAATACCACCCGAATCGACTAGAAATCTACCTGCAGAATTTGTTGTTGAATTGCTTGTTCTTTAATACTACTTCTGTTGAGAAAATCACTCCTCCTGTTTACTGTAGGACTACTACCAGGAGAATTTCCCGTCATTTCTGAAAAAAAAAAAAGGAAAAAAGTAATAAAAATATTGATGACGCACAAAAAGTAGTAATTACATCACATTGAGCAAAAATTCAAAAATAGAATACATAATCAAAAAATATATTACATATAAAGAAAACCTAAATGAAGAACAATATTGCAATGACAATTAAATAAATAAACCATATAAAAAATTTTTCATTATAGGAATTTTTTCAAAAACTCGGCCGAAAAATATCCCAATATCAATAATTTGTTTTTCTGACAAATGAAAAGAAATTTACGTAGGTTGAGGTAAAATCAATTTTTATATTGATAATATGCGCATGAGTTGACAATTTTAATGTTCATGTGTAGATTTACGAATACCACAACAGAGTTAATATCGGTACATAGATTTTATATAATTTCGTGCTAAGTTTTATTCACATAATGTGATATTTTTACCTTTCTCTGATAGATGTGTGAAAGAAGAATTTATTTCAACACTTCTGTAGGAATCAACATCTTCTGAAAAAGATAAAATGAAAAAAATACAGAAAAACAATCGATTTAAAAAAAATAGATAATTGTAAAGAAACGCGCCTATTTTGTGGTTTAACAATTAATGTGAAGTGAATCACCAAGACGAAACCACGAGCACTTCAACTAATTTATTTTTAAAAAATCCAGTACTACTCGTATTCAATTCTACCAAAAATAAATTATCATTTTAACCGAACAGTCGAATAAAACGATAACGGATAAAAGATACATTTTATTCAAAAACCAATCACATCTTTTGAAGTTTATAATAAACACCATCAGCACTTCGTACCCATCTTAATGCTGTTACTATTTGTGAATTTGATAAGCAAAACTGGTGGCGGGGGGTGATATAGGACAAGTATGAATTTGTTTCATCTCAACATCTGTTGCGAAATATCCGGGCTAACTACATTATTTTACGAATTCCGATCAGCATCGTAGGAAAAGGTCAAATTATAGGACACCAAAACAGAAGCAGATAGAAAGGACCAAAATTATCATTAAAGAATTCAGTTTTAGGTGAAGAAAATAAATAAATCAACAGCTTCGATTGTTTTGAGCCGCAGACAAAAAAGTCAGAATTCCTACGTAACTTTACTTGCAATGTGATATTAAAATATTTATAAAACATGTTTTCAAGATAACTACGAAAAAATTAATTTATCATTTACAACCCAAGTTGGAATTTAATTCGATGATATAGTCTGTAGTAAAATTCCAACTACGTATTAGTATTGAAATGACGAGCAAAGGTTCGCTAGAACATTTCGATTACAACATGGTACATGGGATGTTAGAAGCACCAACGATGTAAAATTTTTTATAATTTTCGCATAAGGAATAATCTATCAGAAACATAAATGAAAAATTATACATTTTTTAACGGTGAATACAAAATTCTCGTATATCATCGAAACATGAGTCTAATCGCAATATTGCTAAGAAAATTGGCTGGACTTTTCCGAAATGCTAAAAATTCATCGTAATCATAAAAAAAGATTTGGATTCTCCAATGAACCTGAATAAAAAATTTCTTCAAAAATACCCTTGAAAAAAGATACCAAAATTTGAAAAATTATCAAATATAAAATTTTCAAAAAAAGTACTTTTTACAGAAAATATGCTCATTTGAGAAAACACTCGAAAATGAAACTATTTCGTATTTTTTTTCATTGATTGAAGATCATTCACTCTTAGCGGAAATATTTCATGTGGTCTCCGTGTAATTTATCTAATTCTGATTTTATCGTTATCAATTAAAGTACTAAAGCATGTATCACTTCGGAATTTATTATTTAGCCATAAAAACCACGCACTATTGAAAGAAAAAAAATTCCAAAATACTTCATTCGAGTGTTTCTGTTCGTGTGTTCGTAAACAGGTTGCCACACAACTCGACCAAATTTTCTGAGAATATTTTCTCGAATTTGAAAAATTTTCGTGATCTCATCATTAACAAACTCGTGCTCGAGATTCCTCCAATAAACAGACGATTTTCAACACCCGTCGACAGATTTCAACATTATACGAGAAAAAGGTACGAAAGACGATTTACGCACTCGACAAAAAATGCAACAAAAAACCACGTTTTTGAGTGCTCGAAAGTGCACAAAATTCAACGCTGAAGTAAGACAAATTCATAACAATAAGACGATAACATGTCGTACTTGGAAGATAAACATGAAAAAAAATTCTCTGCACATTAATAACCTTCAAAACATACGATCAATTTTTCTCAGCATTCACCCACAACATCGAGAAATTTTCAAAATTTACTAATCGAATACAACTCTGCTACTTCGAATCACCTAAAATTACGATTCTCCGGCAATAACAAACGGTACTTCATAGCACGCCGTAGTTGAAGTCCATACAAGAGCGAAAAAAATAACAAAATGAAAAAATAAAAACTCCAAACATACTCCACGTTTATGGTTAAATTCGAAACCAACGTCGTCGGAAAAATAAAAAAATTAAGAAAAAACACGCGAATCGAGCAAAACGAGTTTTTATCCATCGTCTGGTACATCGGCGTAATAACTACAATGGCGGTTCATACCCTAGAACAGAATATGTAATGCGAAAAAGCCCAAGGAAGAAATTCCAGCGATGAGAACAGGTTTTATGCGTCGTACAAGCAACTTTTTAGGTTTTTATCATATTACCCGTACAGCTAAAACCACAACCGGTAATTGGTAACCCTCCGACATGGAACATGATAGCGAAAAAGTCAAGCAACCGTCTAAAATTAAATACAACTTCCTAATCATCGACTAGAAAAAAAACCAACGTTATCTATACGAAAACAAAAATCATCAATACACATAAACTTCGACGAACGTGCGAATATTCGTTTCACAAAACACTGATTAACGTTTCAATTCACTACACTGACAGAAGCAGTCGAAGTACAACGCCAATACGAGCTCGAGCGAGTTTATTGAAAAATAGTACATATATCGACTACAGTAAACTTTATCAGTGCTTTCAACGCTACGTGGTAACACGTAATAAGTTTACTTTGAAAATTCATACACATTTACAAAACCATAAATTAGAAATTTTTTTCCCAAATATGTTCCCTCCCCTTACCCTCGCGATTGTCGATCAACTACGCAGAATAATTTCACTTCGCGTTGCCTCTTTAACGCAAAAAGATGTGCTAAATATTTATCTATCAGATTATATTTTAATTTCATACGTATATACGTTGTGTATACGTAATTGACGGCTTTCCGCAACGAAGGTTCATCTTTAAGCGGCCATTCCGTCCGACACGCCTTCTTCGGTATATCCTACCATACGATACAATGTAGTTTAGATCTGAACACCGTGTATAGTTCGCGATTTTTTTTCTCACTCTTTCATCTCGATAAACCAACGTAATCGTATTTCGGCTCATTCCAAATCCGTTTTTTTCATTTTTCCGCAAAACACCACCAAACGAAAACACCCACGAGAAGTTGACCCTATCTGTGCAAATTCACACCTCCAACGCGTTTCTTTCCTAAATTTCCGCACACAAGCCTTCTTTAAATTTACCTTCGAACGAAGAAAATTGAATTTTAAATCGATTAAAAATATCAAACACAGAACATCAGATCTTAAGGTAACGTCAAATAACCGAGAGACCACTCAAAACGTAAATTCCCTCCGAATTTTTTTTTTTCAACCGAATACAACACGATTAAAACTCGCTCGTTTATTACCCGATGAAATCGATCACGAATAAAAATAGGCACACTAGCGCGAACAACCTAAAAAAAAACCATAATGACGCCACAACTATTTGTCGAAAAGAAAACAATGCTTATCGAAAAATAAAACGGAAAAATCACCGGTATTAGAATAATTTTCATTCTAAAAATACAAATTTCAAATGGCCAGAAGAAAAATCTTGAATTGGAATAATAAGGAAAACGAATGTCAATCTCCCTTCTTGCTTTCTTTTTTTCTTCTGACGTAAGAAAAAAGCGAGGTATTTTTTTTGACGTTCTTCATTATAAAAAGAAAAAAAAAGAAAAAGATGTATAAGAGAGAAGATAACAGTACAGAAATGAGGAAAATACGAGCCACACGGAAGGTCATGAAGGTAAACGAAAACAACGATCGCGAGATGAAATAAGAAAATCATTTTTTTTAAACCACATATCAACTGATAATTTAAGAAATGTACCTTTCCGCATACTCCGATTGGTAGGTATATTTTGGGAATACGCGAAGTAGGTACTAGGTACCCTTATAAATTCACTTGTTCTCGCGAATCGTTAAAGATACGATGATAAGCGAAGTACGAGGAATTGTGTTGAAAGAGCTATAAATAAAATCGAAAATCATATAACAAGGGAAAACGTACAAAAAAAAACTCAACTACAAAGGTCCATTCATTTACGAGTAAATAGCGCATACTATATATAGACTTCCACAAAAAAACCAGAAATTCAATGAAAAATGATAAAAACATGACGCTGATCGCCGTAAAAAAATAATATAACAATCGATGGGTTTCGATTGAGGTATACGTTTCAGCAGGACTTCTACGATCCTCGAATTTGCCAATTTTTAACGTAAAAACCCTACAATTACTCCATTACATGGTCCATTTCATTCTTCCCTCCGCCCCATTCCAGTCTCGAAGTAATATGAATAATTTCAAATATTAATGGAAAACGGATCCGAACGAAAGACATTAATACAAAGTGATGGACAAGATAACCTAATTTACTTCGACTAAATTTGGATATTTCGCAACGCTTCTACATACGTCAGATTAAATTTATATCGCTTCGAAAATAATTTCATTATCGATCAGGCGCTTTCAGTATATAGTTTATCGTAATTTAATTTCATTATATCACATGCATACGCGCCCATCAACGAAATCCATATAGATGGAAGGTTTCCCATAAAAATTCATCATTAAAAGGGAGCAATTCAACTAAGCTTAGATAATTACTCCAGCGTAGACATTTTCCTCTGTTACGAAAATAATGAAAATTTATGACAACTTGAACATCGGGTAAGACGAATAGATCAAGACCTATTTCAATTTGAAACAACACCATCTGATTTTCGCGAAAGAAGGGAAACACCTTATGATACGACTACTTCATGGAAAATTGGATACATTGTCGACTAATGAACTTACTTTATATAATTTTAATTCGAGTCAACATTGAATGGAATATACAAATCATTCTGGGATAAACACAAGAAATTGGAACGGAATCTCCTTATACGAAACTAGCTTCGCAAGTTGGGTACTTCGCCACAAACCCCCCTCGCATTGTTTCGCGATGCTCGCTACCTCACACTCTTTTTTTCTATTCATAATAGTACCTTTTAATCGTAAAATTTTGAAAATTGGAGCCCCAAAATGTTTCGAGCTATTTGAAAATACTTGTATTTTGACCACAGAGCACGTTGGCAGCATTGAAATAATTCATCTCCTGTATCTTGACTTTTCCGAACATGTTTTTGCATCGCCTTTCGCTCGTTTGGGACTAGTGAAAAAATACCGTATGTTCAAAATTTGACGAAATACGGTTCGCTCATTCTGGAGTGATGAGGTCATAAAGAAAACGGCTATCATTTTATAATCCATGTACATAAAATAGAAGATATATGTAGGTATTCACCTATTCACTAAAGCTCTCTGATTCTGGGACCCAATGTAAAAACACTTTTTAACTTTTCACCATCGATCGCACTCCTTTTCCTGATTACGATCGATGATCATTTCTCCAAGAACTCCCTTTCTTAATCATTTACCCGACAGGATATTCGTCTGATACCTTCAGCTTCCACTGGATACTACTTATGGCAAAGTAAACGAAGCGATGAACCAATAATGTAATAAAAATCAAGATATTCGTCAGTGAAACATCATCAACATCGTATGCACCAACACATAAGCAGTTTTACATGAACCCAACGCTACTAATTATTTTTTGGAGCCTGGTTAAAAAATTTTTGTTAAAAATTCAACACGTTATTTTGATTTCATCGGTTCTTTTTGCTTACACAAATGTAAAGTTAAAAAAAAAATTCTGTCTGTGTTATCTGATCCGCAATTCGATGTTTTTAGGTGTTACCATATTTTTCCACAGGTGACGTTTAATAATACCATCGTAAGTAAAGGTACGGAAATCGTGCGGCGGTGGCGACGAAGACGGCGACGTGTACAATAATGAAATTCGCACCTCACCAGTCAACCGCCATTCTTAATTATGCGTTTAATTTTTCAACCTTAAAATGTACAGTCAATTTCATATCTTCTACAAGTCCGACTTGAACAAAATATGAATAACAATTTTAGCAATTTTATCGAACATATTTGCAAAAATAAAGAATATTTTCAAGCCATTCGCTGAAAAAGTTGCCCCCCGCCCCTCACAAACTCTATATTCTCATGCCATTAATTATTCACCGTTTAATTCGTTATTTTATTACATTCCACTTTTCATCAGGTAACGCGTAATTTATTAAAAATTCCCTTATACGCGTTAACACGTAAAAAAACCTACATTTTCAAGATGTTAATTCATTTCATAAACTTGATAAATTCTCTACGTATCGAAACAAAGACCTTTCAAAATTAATAATACGAAAAATGCCACCATACGAACCTGATATAACAATTTTCATGTTTAAAATACAAAACACGTACTGTAGCAATCGTGAAAACGAGAACAAAAAAACATTCGAATTGTGTAGTGAGCTGATTAACAGTATCGACTTAATAAAACGATGGCGCCTCGAACAAACTGATCTTGTAGTAGGTAACTAGCTAACTACGTTTCGAAATTCGTCACCTACTTATATCGATACCGTAAGTATATTTATAATTTCTCCGATAAAACCGATTCTGCTTATCTTATCGTTATTTCAATTACATCGATTTGATGTTCTCAAAATAAACCACCGTTAAAAAAAGACACAAGAAAAAGAATGAACGACTTTCACAGATATAATGAAGAATAAACAAAAAATTATTGAAACGCATTATCGAACTTCCGAATAAAACTACAAACCTTCAACAAATCGATTTTATTCGATGAAAATTTGAAAAAAATTTCAAATTGTGATTTACAAGTTCATCCCGAAAATACGCACATAATAAGTCAAAATTCACAATTAAATTTCATCATTAGGTACGTAAATATTACGATATTAAAAAGCCTATAAATCAATTACTACACATTAAAATGTGGAAATTTTCAAAAATTCTCAAGTTATTTATCGAATTTATATTAAAATTGCCCTTGAAAACGAAAGATACGAACGTTTTTAATCGATTGAACAAGAAATGAATATTTTCGTATTCTTCGTCAATTTACCTTTTTTTAATTCCTTCAAAAGAGGCTTTCCCGTTAGGAATATGTCTTGATTTTTCTTTCCTCAAATTTTCATCATTAATAGAAGCCAGGACTTCTTTTTGCCGTTTCCTTTTTGGGGGGGCACGCTAATTCTCAAAAATTATAAGTCCATAATTTTTTCTACCCCTCCCCACCCTTTGTCACTATGTTTTGAGGAAAAAATCGAATTAGATTATTTTTGGAATTTCCTTTGAAGGCGGCACTTTGTAACCCCCCCCCCTCCCATCCAGCCCTGATAGCAGCAAAATACTAAGAAAAAAATTAACCGCATTATAGATCGATATTTCCTCGCTATGAAAACCATCATGTCTACGAATAAATTCAACTTTTTGCTTATTATTTCCATTAATCCTCCTTTTTACTTCTTCACTCCTCGCAAACGATTTTCCAAGCAAAATAACTTGAAAATAAGCGCAAAACTTGTACCTAATTTAAGCGCTAGGAAAAATACATAGATAGTTTACTTATTCCATTTCGAAAAATTCTAGTCGCATTGAAAATTACCATTTTTACTAATTTATCACGCTTCTAGTCGTACGTTCAAAAATATCCAAAAATATTAATCTTTTGAATAATTCATCGGATACATTGTTTTAAGCAGATCGTACACGTCGTATTGGTTGAACTACCTTTTCCGTTTTAATAATCATTCATTAAGGCTGAAAATACCACAACAAATAATAATGAAGTGAACTTCGAAAAAACACTTGGCACATGTTTTCGATAAATTAAATTCTCCAAAACGATCGGCGTGTTCGAGTTACAAGACTTCTTGAAAAAATCACTCGACCAACTCCGCCATTTTGTGTACATTCATATCGGTAATACAGAGATTCGTAATTAAAAATATTAGTATTAAGAACTTGGGGGACAAATCGTAACATTTGTACTTCGAGTGCAAACGAAACAAATAACATCGTTGGCAAATACTCTTATAATAAGTGAGAAATTCATCGAGAATTTCGCCAAGTACTTATCAAAATATAGCCGAAAAATTGACGAGTTTAAATTCTAGCAACATCATATGCACATTTGAAACTGTATGCGCGAACACGACTCGCGTTCGTAATCCAAACACAGTAACTATAGCTACTCTGTTTATTCATAATATTTTTATTCATCAATTCTATCATAATAATCTCCCGTCGAGCGTTAAAAAGTACAGAGAGGCGATGAACAATTTACATGTTTATTAAGGAGTAAAGAATCGATGGCGATTACTAAAAACACAATTTTTCGCTCGTCGCGTATTCCATTGATTTTAATTTCAAACAAATTTTCAACCAGTATAATAAAATCAAAACATGAAAATAATTGAAATATGTTCCACGTACAAATACATCACAAGTTAGGTTTGCATTTCGGTATTTATTTATAATAATTGGAATAAAAATTACATTTTTTGTAAACATTAAAAACGAAATTTTCGAGAAAACAGAAGGTAAAAACGTCGTCGTGGTATTCCACTAAACACAATTCCGACGTGCGAGAAATCGTTCAGTTTTTTCCTCTCATATGCGCGAGAACTTGCGAAAAATAAAATAATAATAATCATAAATGCGAAATGTACCAGTTTTTAATACGCCAGCTAATCAAATTCATACCAATAGGTATATGTACTTCAATTCAAACGTGTACAGTTCAACAATTATAATGCATAAATTTTTACGAGATTTTTAATTCCACCTAAAATGTGTAATATACGTAGGTACGCCGAAGTAAAATACTATCATATCAAGCAAAGATTCTTCAAGGCTGCGTTCATTTAACAATACATAGCAGGTTGGCTACTTTTTTCATTAATTACGGATCCGTGTATAGCACAAAGTTTATAATTTTCATGAAAATTAAAACAAAAAATAAACACAAAATTCAAGTGGCACGAGCATTAATGAGTAATACGGTAAGCTGCGTTTAAACCAGTACTGTCAAGTATTAAACACATCCACTTCAACATATTCTACTCCTGATTATTACTATAATCGCTACAGAAATACGTAAAATGCGACGCCGATGGATACCGAGATTCCACTACGGTGCGCATTTCGTCGCCATCAATGAAAAACCTAAATTAACCGAATTCATTTATCTCGATGCATTTTTACAATCCAACACACCATCGAAGTTAATCACTCCTCTTCGCCCCTTTTTAGCGTAATTATCACTCAATCGTTAGTGTGCGTCGACCGTCAAGAAAATACGAGTATGAATGGAAGTAATGACCGTGGCGATGAAACGCAGGGTGCCTCGACGATGCAACGTTTTACCTTTCACATCGTCAAAACAACCAAGTTAATTTCAAAAGACCGTTTTTATTTTCCAAATCGAAGTTTTATTAGATTTAATTTGACACAAATCCCATTCAGAATCTAGTTCATGAAAAACCATTTCAAAATAAACCAAGAGTTTTGATTAAATTATAACGAACGAAGGTATAATCAGAGATTACGTCGACCGTGAAAGAAAATCGAAATTAAGCATAAAAAAAGGTAAAAATTACGAGAACATCGTACTGTAAAATTAACATTAAACGTAAAATTTAAAATAATGCGTGTTTTTCCATCGTCACAGGTACTATATTTGAACATCGGATGAATTCGATTCGAAATCTTACACCGATGCGATAAGACCGACGATATACGTTACATACACGTTAATCAGCATGTTATACCACTGAAATGCGCGAGTATTTAATCAATTTATCGAAATTTTACCCGAATCAGCGAGCTCACACTTTTCAACGACTAAACTAATGATATCGAAGTATGGAAGCTCATAGAAAAAGAAACACTGAAAAATATGTAAATGATGAAATGAATTTTTTCCGATGTTAACCCATGAAAAATCATTCCATGGCTTGTCACTAAATTCCGCACAATAACTTCATTCGAAAATACAGAGATGAAACTAGGTTTTCACGGTGAATAGAATGATTTATTCATTCTTCTTGTACATGTACCTTTTGTTTCTATCATAAAATCTAGCTGAATTATACCGCGATGTGGGGTTACTTTGAACATGAAGGGTTAATTTGAACGTAAAAATATTTTTTCATTTAGTACAGCCGAGCAGTGTTGCCAACCCTTTATTTGAAAAAATCTTGAGATTCAGCCTTGAAAAATCTTGCGAATCTTGGGATTTTTTTTCGTCATGAGTATCGTTGGAAAGGGAATTTCAAGCTCTTTCTAATGAGCTATAAAAGAGTTACAACAAAATGAAAACATGAAACTTTGGAATTAACATTTTTTGGTTTTAAAAATATCGAGGAACATAACTGTAACTGAACGTTTGAACACACAGTTATCCCTAAATTAAACAATTATCAATTCACAAAATCGAGCAGATCAATAATGGGATTGGAATAACTTTGAAAATCTTTTCGTTCTTTTTTTATGGGTTTACTTTTCTTTGGCCCTTTTAATTTCTTCATTTTCTTACGTTTTTGTTCATCGAATTCATACATTGCCAATTTAGTTTTCTCCGATATAGCTAAACGTGCTCTAATGTCAAATACAATAAGGAAATTTTGCAAAGTAAAACATTTGGTATTTTTGGTAATTACTAATTTTAATGAAATTTAATAAATTTTTCAAATTTTTGAAGAAAAAAAGAAAAATCTTGAGATCTTGGGACAGTCTTGGGGGAGCATGAAAAATCTTACAATCCCAAGAAAAATCTCAGGGGTTGGCAACACTGCAGCCGAGTAGCGTGGCTAGAGAAACGAGTTCATTCCGGAGAATACAGTGTTACTAGGTAGAAAAACCTCCAAGTTATTTTCGTGCTGGTTTCCATTCTACTCGCCATAAATGTCAACAGACCAATACCCGGTTGAAAATTGTTCTTTAAAAAAGCTCAACTCCAAGTGCAAATGAACTTTCATATTAATAATCGAGCTTTGATTCTGCAAATCGCGAAATTTTTTCAAACCATACTCTGAAATCAAAATCCTCAATGTTTTCAAGTGTCGCTGAAACAGCCACCCTGCTACATACCTTTTTCTTGATGGAGGTGCTTTGAACGGTTCTTATCATTTATTCACTTTTACACGAAGTTGGCGTTTTTCAGCCGGTTTCGTATTTTTAACATTGTGAAAGTTGAAGTTATTATTTTAGTTTTAAAATTACTTAAATTTCAAGTTTTAATAATGGCGTGGAAATACAAACGAAAGAAAGCATCGCGGTTTCAAGGGTGCGGCGTAGGTTTCTAAATTTAAACGCTGTAATTGTAATTTTTTTCTAAATTATTGAATAAATACGTTTTTTTTTTTCAAATTTTTGAATTTCAGAGATACTCTTTCAAGGAATATAGTTTTCAAAGACGTGAACATCGTAATGGAGTGTTCAAATTAGCCCCAAATTTGTGGCTACTTTGAACGCTTTGTTGTTTTTTTTTTTAGATAATACAACTGAAAAGACTAAAGAAAGTATATCTAAAAGAAAAATGCAAAAGATGAACAGAAGGGCGGTGAAAACTATTTTTTTCAAAGCTAATTACGCGTAGAAAAAGGTAGCAAGAGAAAAAATGTAAGGAAAAAAATACAAAAGTTACAAAACTATTCAAAGTAGCCCCACATCACGGTTTACCCTCAAAGTTCAGACATGTCATCTCAGCTATATCAAAATAATAACAAAGGGGAAGGGAATAAGATGGAGGGAAAGTACGGTTATATAGTAGCTTTACCAGCACATTACAGAAGGGGTAAACTTAAGTTAATTAAAAAGGAATCCTTCATTATATTCCGTTTTCTACGAGGAAAAATATTCACGCCACCAAGGAAAGGTTAAAGGTAAAGGGTATTTGATGTTTTCGAGAAAAATTTCAATTAAAAATAAATATCGAGGAACATACGGAGGCCGGATACACGTACGCGACGTATTTTATTGAATGAAAATTGGCGAATTTTTTTCGACGATAATTTGACAAAAATTATAAAATGGCTTCTTTGTCACGACTAGGGCATCAACGACCACGGTAGAAATAAGTAACCGTCCCTCAAATGTGTGGGAAGTAAGAGCCAATCTGTGTATTTTCAATTACAGGAATAACCACAAGGTCAGGCGAATCAGCAACGCAACGCAGGCGTAAAGTTTATTTATAGAAAAGTGTTGGCGATACGCAAACGTGACGGTGAAGCGAGACACTCGATTTTATTTCAATTGTGACACGATCATCGAAATTATCGAGCACATATTTCCAAAATCAACCTTTGCGTGTAAATCAATACGGAGAAGTATCGATACGATGAATTCGTAATAATCTTTTCACGCAACAGAGACAATCTTCACTCAATTATTGCACGAACGAAGACGAAAAACAACGTTGTTTTATCTGCTTCAGACATGTACTCGTACATACGTATTACCTATTACCTACGTTAGCTTTTCCATTTTCCGATTCTTACCTTTTACGACTAACTTAGCTATTGTTGTAATAATATTAACGAAGCATTACAATGTCATATCAACAACAAAAATCAATTTTATTTCCCCATTTAACTACAATAACTCGAAAAAACCGCTAATTTTTACCACAAAATCGTAAAACACCCAATAATTTACTTTTTTGGTAAATTTTTGCACTATTTACAATGATAATCCGCACAAAACTGATTTCTCTTTAAAGTAAACGATCCTTGATGCTGATTTACCAATTCAAATATAATTGCATAGGAACTCTATTTCATGCTTATGCAGATTGGATCGCTCAGACACAAAAAAACCACCACGAGGGATTAATCCTATTTAGATTCTTTCAATAGAAAAATGTTCACACCCAAACTTCAAGTTTTTAGTGGTTTTATGAGTTCGACTTCATTTACTCATCATTGTAATTCAAATATACTTCACATAGTGTTTAGTGGAGAAAATAAAAAAAAACTGATTTGTGGAAATTTGACGAGTAAATCGCTGAATTCGCAATTGACGAATCGTGAAAAATTCTCGAGAGAGAGAGAAAAGAAAAAACTTCGTTTCGTTGAAATAAAAAAAAAATAGGGAAAGTATTGCAAAAAAAAAGATTAAATTTTTCAAAGAGAAAAAACCCACACAATAACAACACAGATCGGTTAACAAGCTAAGATGGGGTGTAAAATCGATAAATTCAGTTTCCTGGCGAAAAAAATTCCAGCTTGGTTAGATTTCGATTATTCTAATAATGTTTCCATGTTCCTTGACAATTTCAAACACTGTTCCTCAGTTCATATTTCAAGTTGAAACACGACCGACGCGAAAATTTTCTCGTCCGACTTTTTACAAGTTGAATAAACAATAAAAACTTGAGCGGTTAATAACGCAAAAATATGCGAGTTATTTTACGAAAGAACTTGAAATTTTTTCAAATAGAAATTTACGCGGTTTAATTTCAAAAAAACAAACTGTCCCATCAATCATCAAGAAGAGTGCAAAAACCTCATTTTTCTCATTGTCGAAGGTTGAGTCTGAAAAATCGAGGTTCCGATTTTCGTTTTCGCTGATATCCGATTCAAAAGCTGAAAGTTCATTCATATCAAGTTGAAATCACGCATTCGATTCATTTTGACGATTCAAAATCAAAACAAAGTACGAATATAGGAACATAAATAACGTTGCACGAAAAAAAGTTCATCGTTTACTTTAATTTGAGTCTTTTTTACTTCAAACATTCTGTATCCAAAAACGAGCATATGAGGGAAAAAGTATATGTCATCTAACCATTGCCAAAATAAAAATCGTTATTACATGTTAATGGAAAAGGGAGGAGGTCGGATGTTTTGGAAGTGTTGGAAATTATTAATCAGGGTGGAAAATTTAATATTTTAAAAGAAAATCTTTGCGAGGATAAATTTTTTAATTATTATAATATTCTCCGAAGTGAACATGCCTTAGGAGGGGAAACATGCGTCAGAAAAATTAATCGCGAATTTCAATTCACTTTATTTGTATTTGTATTATTTTTGTTTCTGTAGTGAATTTTGTGAATTCTTGAATTTTTTCACATAGTCTTGGTGACGTTTTATAAAACAGACTTTCCTTAACATTGTATTACAACGTCAAACATGAGTTTATAAACAATCTATCGATTAAAATTACCCAAAATAAATAGTTGATGAAAGATGAGGAGAATGGACATCAACTCAAAAAGTCGATCAATAGACGAAGATGAAGATTAAACATATAATTTCTCGTCCACGAAAACCGGTTGATATGTACGAGATTCAAGATCATTTTTAAACGAATTATGAGGATGATCCGATGCGATATTGAGCTCAATCTTACATCAGTCATGGCACCTTCATATATTTCTATTGCATCTTCATTCGTGTCATTTTCAATTTTTTATCAAAATTTTCGTCGCATTTACTGCACATGCTCGTCTTACTCCTATCTCAATTACGAATATAACTTTTCATTATATCTACTTCCAGTAGCGGATGTAGAATTGAATTTGGGGGGGGGGGAGGTTATGGAATTATGGATGGAGATAGGCATTAGGCAGATATTTTTTTTACGAATGAATTTCTAACAATTACGTATAATAGTGCTATTTTTTTACAAGTGACTAGTGAATAATAATGCGGTTAAAAAAAATTTATTCTTTTGAAAAAAAAAATTAAAAAACAAAACAAAAAAAAAACATTTTGTTAAAAGTACTTAAAAATAAAATAAAAACCTTATAAAATGATGCCCATCCGGTTTTTCGAGCTCATTTTGGCGAAACGTCGAAACCCCATGTAACATGAACTGAGAGAAAATTATTTTTTTGTTTGCGTACACAGAATATTTTGCTTTACAATTGGTGTATTTTTTTCTTTATTTCCTTATTTTTCACTTAATTTTGGGGAGTTGGGGGGGATATATATCCCCATATCCTCCCCCTGGATTCGTGCCAGCACTACTTCACAACATCAGTGCGAAACTTCCCATTACAATTATAATTTACGAAAATCCACATCGCACGAGCTCATCTGATCCTCAGTTAAGGTCTTGTCAGATAAGATGGATTTTCTGCAATACGTACGCAGTTCTTTTTATGTACGTATATTTAATGCTGGTGAAATAGGTAAAAAAATATCGCGAGAAACGAATTGTTTTCAGAAACAAACATTCAATACAAAACAATTTCACGAATTATAACGTACGCTCGTAAATAGCAAAAAAAAGTGAAAATTGAAAATATCCCAACATGACAGGAAATAGGCTTACTGCTTTGCGAATTTCGAAGAATAGATATTACGGCTTACCGTTCATCATCACTTACGACGATCAATAAAAATATCAAATTGAAACGAAACAAGAACTCGTTGCGTTAGTATTCATCATTTATACACGCACTAAAAGCGAAAACTAAAGCAATTTTTAGGTTTTTTTTAGTTTCATTTTAAGATCGACCGATAATTCAACAGTTGCTTAAACAAAGTATTAAAAGTTACGTAAACAGGTTTACCTCAAAATTTATAAATGTTATTCGTACCTGTTGTACACGGCTGGAACTAACCATTCGACATTAAACATTGCACATAATGCATACACACATCCGCATATAAGCTACATGTTCACATCATCCATTATTTTTTAAAGTGGAACGTCGAAAAATATAAATAAAAATCTAAATCATACGCTAACCAACGAAAACGTACAATCGACAAACACTCGATAATTACGAACAGGTGTAAACAAATTCTAAAACACTCCTACATGTCACGTGAGTTCAAAAATATTACTAAAATTTAATTGAGCTGAAAAGAAAACGAATACCACACACATCTTAAAACGATATCACCGACTATCGCGAAAATCAAAAGAAATACACGTATCATACACATATGTATACAGACACACCACAAAACAGCAAAACAACCTTTTTTTTACTCTTTTTTCACTTCGAAGAAAATTCGTTGTAACAATTATTATTACGCGACCGATTTGTGAAAAACGAACAATTAATGCGTAGTGTTTTACGCATTCGTTACGATAAAAAATTACTCGCGTACTCGTACAACATAATGGTACATGTACGATCACACATTCACGTAAAATTTTAATAGTGCACGTGATGGAGTCCGCCAATGCTCAGTAGAAGCATGCGCATGTACACTTGTACTTCGGAAAAAAGTCATATTGCATCAATGAAAACGGACGCAATGATAAACAAATAACGAAATAAATACACAATAACGTTCTAATTCTATTTTCGTATCGTTGAAACAACACACTAATTTATTTCTAAAAACTGACAAATATAACATTATTATAAAAAGAGAATATGCTGAACGTAGGTGGAACTTGTACACTCTTTACCCGCCCCATTATTATACATCAGCTTTTTCCCCCTTCTCAACACATTTACTTTTTGTAACTGAAATTTTTGTAATAACGAAACGAAAAATTGATGCAAACACCACAAAACTTTCCGAACTTTTTCACTAGTCGATACACGAAATACGTACATTTCGTTATTATTATTGTCTGTTCAAAATAAGAAAGACGTGACGTCACATCAACTTGATCGGATTGGCCAGGTTGGGGAGTGAGAAACGCACCATTTCCATTCCTCGCAAGTACCGATATGCTCACAATTCGATGTGACGTCACAACTTTCTTATTCTGAACAAATTACATACATAATTTATTAGGACACGATGTTTCAAAACATTCCTCATCCTTAAGTAAAGAACGGTTAAACAGTTCGATTCAACAAAACTTCAAATTGGTGTGAAAATTCGCTCAAAAAACAGAAATTTTGCGAGGAAAAGCCCCTACATATATATTTTACTAAAAAATATACATTTTGTTAAGCAAAATGAACTAGCATATCTTCAATTTTTCCCATCCGATATTTCAGTAGCGCAATCAGAAATTTTCTACAAAGGGAGCTAGAATTTCTTTATAACTTGGTATCTACTTGTTTTTGAGGGTCATAAAAAAAAAGGTACAAAACTCAACTCTTTGTTTTCACTTTACCCCTCATAATGGTTTACATATAAAATTGAAGACTTGAAGTAAGTACTTTTCAGTGCTGCATCAATGAATTTTGCGCTTAATACACTTTTTTTCGCACTATTTTTCATTTTTTATAAACAGAGATTGAAAATTGAAATTAGAAGATGAAAAATTGCCCGAGCGAAGCGAAAGTGAAAAATTTTTGATACATCTGTCACAAAAATACGAAGTTGCTATGTGTGAGTTTCTGAGCGCAAATACGCATAAACCATCTTCATTGGCAAACCAACATGACATCGATTAGAAAACCAAAAACAAAAACTGAAAGACCAGAGTCCGAAGTAAAATGTAAATCATGAAAAAAAACAGATAACTAGCCGAGACCATTTTTTTCCAATAGGTAGTTAGGTGATTAAAATATTAACAAGATAAAATCCAAAGAAATGCACTAAGAACGTTCTCTCCTGTTGCATACATGACATCAGTCACCCTACCGGATCAGCTGAACATGGAAAACATTTTACGCATATAAGAAAATAGAATCGGTCTCTATATTCAAAAACACTTTATTAATCAGAATATCAGAATAAAAACTTGGCAATCCACACAGTGGTCCACACTGGTGCGATGAGCTAATGAGCAAATATGAACAATGCAGGTTATAGAAACGGAGCTTACAAGAATTAAACCACGAGTCTAACCTAATCCAACGTCTGTATTTATATAAATGGATTTCAAGTTAAACCCTGAGACAATGTGAGATAGATAACCCAAAGTACAGCCAACGATTTTGACTAAAAAATCAACCTTCATTGCAAGCATGAAAAACTTTCGAATAAAAACGTGACGACGAGATAAACAAACTCCTTAATAACTTTTCCAGTATGTAATAATAATAAAGTCCATTTACGTTATAAAATGTGTGTTTAACATTCCTATCAAGAGAATTTGAATTATACTTCACTGTTTATCAAAATTACCCGTTTTTATCAAATTACATATAAAAGTACCCAAAATGAAACATTTATATTTTAGTTGATATCTAACAGATTATGATCAATTTATGTATGTAATTCTCGAGGTTGGACAACATCAAATACTTCTATGAAGTAGACGTACAAAATTTTCGGTTTCCGTAGTATTATATGAAAAAAAAATGATAACGAGTCACTTCACCAGAAACATTAATTATTCAAAAAGTATGCAATATGCACAAAAGCTGACCTTTCGCATCATCTCTCAAAATGAATCAATAGTAAATAAAAATAAATTTGACAATGATACGACTCACCCGTTCTTGTGTTACTGGTACTGGAGTCCATTGACATGTCGAAATTTTACATTACATCCATGGATTCATACATCAATGAATATATTTATAATATTTCTGAATTCCGCATACCTAAAAACAACACCATTTATACACCATCAACTTGAATATGGTAAAGGAAACATCAAATTTCTTTTCAACATTTTACCATTTCAATGGGGCACATTAAGAGATTCATGAACTTCATTAATAATTAACATGAATTGATACCATTCATAAAAACCATTTAAGAACCTATACGTTCGTTATCAGTTGAAATTTCCATCAGGGAAGTTGAGCTAACCTCAACTAGAACTATTATCAAGAACATTTTCGTAATTTACAAGAATTGTAATGAAAGAAAAGAAACAAAAAAAGGAAGTTTTATTCCATTGAATGAACTAGAATAATAATTTTTATTAAATAATGAAGTTAAATATGTTTGTATATATATTAAAGTTCAAGGTTGCACAGCAACCTTATCAAAAAAAGTAAATTTCAACTTACTTGAAAAGAAAGTGATCATTATAACAAACAGCATAAGCATTACTAAGACAGCAGATAACTCTTGCACATTTAAATAATGATCAAAACTAAAATGTGCTTCACATTCATATTAAAGTGCACTTCAAGATGAAGAGGAAAATATTCAAAAATGTTGATATGCCAACCATTCATAGGTATAAAATGAATCACAACGTATCACATCATCATATTAGTAGGAAGCTTACAGATCAATGGCATTCTTACATCAGAACTATGCAAGCGAATCTCAATTATTTTAAACTTCACTACATTGGAAAAAAAAAACAAAATTTATACGACGATAAATACTAAAATGCGACAACAATTTCTTTATCATTTTGACAACGTATGGTTGCATATAACACAAAACAATACAACACAGAAATCTTTTTCCATTTAAATTTATGTTTACTATTATTGAGTTGGGTTTATAAAAGATCCTAGTTTTCAATACAGGAATCACAGCTTAAAACCAGTAGAATTAAAACTAAAAACTTTAAAATCTACTTTACAACGAGCATTTGTGTAGGTGACTGTTGGAGACATTGATAATTTTACGGTAATTACCGCGTAAAAGAATATTTTAGTCGGATAATTCAGCCGTCGTCAAATCAGTTGTAGTAATAAATAATTTATTGTTGGTACATTAGGACTTTCACATATCTCGTTTCCAATAAGAGTAATTAAGACGCATGTTAGAAGTTACGTTACGTATTTATGCGTAATTTGTTTTTCTTTAAGTTATTCTTGTAATTGGTATAGTTTTCAGTGCCGAAGAGGCATTCGCGTATTGCGGTGTCGGTTATTTGAATGTTCCTTGTTCAAACTATAGTTAAGTAAGTTATTATTTTTACTCGTCGCCGTATGTACGTTGTAGAAGTACGTCTCGTTTTATATGTATGCTGAAATTCAATGAAATAGTTAAAAACTTGTTTCCGTTTTATTTCGTTTTTTTCGTTCTTTTTTACATCCATAACTTGAAACGTCTCGGAGCGTTTATGGTAGCAGTGGTTCGTGGTTGCTATTCGCGTGCCTAAATTCGTCGTTCGGTGTTTGGTACGTAACTATCCAACGTTCTGTCGTTCTGTCGGTTCAAGACGCCGTATTCAGCTAAGTAGCTGAGTTTCAAAATGTAATTCGAGAAAAAAATTCAAAACCAAAAAAACCGGTCGTAATGGCATGATAGTGTGCAAACTCGGACGAGCGCCAACAACGGCTAGGTTGAAACCTGCTTAACGGTTTTTCTGTGACCACGTTGTACGAAGCGAAGCGTTTTCAAGTATCAACTTGGCGATATTGTTTTCGTTTTTATGCCGACTACGAGGTCGCAACAAAAGAATATTGTGAGTTCAAACAAGAAAATCCCTCCAACTGGAAACGTGTCAAAATCGATCTCGTTCTATCATCGTTGGTAGTGTTAGTAGGCACTAACCTGTTCAACCTGAAACAGAAAATGCGTCTGAAAATGTTCCTGACTAAGTAAGCCAAGTAGAAAAGCACGTAATACTTCCTGAAAACGAGTCAATCGAAATGGAGAATAACGTCGTGGACAAGAATCTGATGTTCGATGGTACGAGATTCAAAGTGTGGGAGCGTCGGATGAAGCTGAAATTGGCCGGAATGGCCATCCAAGGTGCGCTGGTCGCTGGAGGAGTTGAAACGTCGGTTCAAAAAGCAAAGGCACTTGAAACGCTGGTCAACCATTGCGTAGATGGTGATACAGCCCCAGAGTTTCTCGAAAATCTGCGAAAAAGGTACGACAAAACGGGTTGTGTCGAAAAGGTAACTATTAAGACCAAGTTAGCTAATGTATAAATAACTAATTTTAAGTCAGGCACGGAATATTGCGATGAAATTCGCAAATTGACGAAACAAATAGGTGAGGATGAAATGGAGGAGGAGACGTGGATTTTAAATAGTATGCCTCCCTCGATGGACTCCATTCGAGCCGCTGCAAAAGCGATGATAGTCGCGAATAACGTTTCCGGCATTCGTGATCTCGTGTGCGCGACATATAAGCCCCCTAATCCGAGTAATAACGGCCCTCGCGGTACAGCCTTCGTGGCCATGTCAATAAAACGTTTTCGTTGCAACAGAACCGGTCATTTTTCGAAGACGTGCTTTACGGGCTTGGGTGGTTCGAATTCGCAGCGATCGAATGTTGCGGATTGGAGGAGTAGGTCGGGCGCGTCGGAACTTAGTGATGTGGGCGATAAGGGTGCTAATCTGAATTGGCGGAATCGCGATAATGATGGTCGTGCAAATTCGTCGCCCATGAATCCATTAAATAAATGTTACAGGTGTGGCGATGCGGGATATTTTGGAATAACTTGTCCCAAGTATGGCGACCACGTGGGTTCTATGTCAAACGGCCGCCACATCAAACGACCGCCATAGCTTTCTATTTATTAAAAAAACGGCCGTCACGACAAACGACCGCCATAAAAATAAAAAATATTATTTTATAATTTGTACAAGTAAAAGCGTCAAACGACCGCCATCACGTAATAAAAACATGATGTAATGAAAACCACAGTTGATGAAGTCGAAGTGTCGATTGACCACATTTAAAAAATTTGATAATTTAAATTACAATTTTCAGGGAAAATTAAGCAATAAACTTGAAACCTATAAAAGAAAATGGTAGAAAATGGAATTATCTTGCAGATAATTACAACTTCGAGACATGTACTTGTTCAAGAATTGATGTTTCTGGAAATTTGAACGTTTTGAACCAAAACGAAATAGGAGGTACAAGTAGGTACTGTAAAAAAGCTTTAATTGAACTTTTTGAACTTTATGGGCTATTTAAATGAATTTTCAAAGTAAAAATTGAAATCAGGACATGAAAATTATCCAGAAACAACTTCTGTAGGACCAAAAAAAGCTTTTTAGCAAATTTGACAAATTAACGCGAGGTTCGAATTAAACCTCTACTTGAACCAAATGACACAGGGCGACTTTTTCAACAAGATGTAAAATTTGAGTAAAAAAATTAAAAATCGCTATAAATCAAAGATTTTAAGAGATATCTTGAAATTTTGATTGAAATAATTCATACAAATCTATATAATACTGATTTAAAATGTTATATTATGCGCAAATATATTTAAATCATTTTTTTTTCAACTTTTCTCACACCCAACAAAAATTACACTTATAATTTTTTCGTTTTTTTTAGAATTTCTTTCCTAAATATTTTATTTGTGTATCAATTTTTAAATCCTCGTTTGAAATTCAAGCGAAGGATCAACGAGAATTATATATCAAAGTACGTGATCAAAAAACTAAATCATATTAGCGAATCATGAATTAATGAAACCATTGTGTATTATTGCGTTAGTTTGAAAAAACAATTTGCATTTCATTTTTGTTTTTCACCTTTTTGATATCTAATCAGGTAAGCAAGTAAAGGAATTGGCAAATATGTATTATTACCTTTACACGTTAGGTGGAGCAGTAAAACATTCATCAGAAAGAAAAGATACGCGTGTGTGTTAAACGAAAAATATATTAACAATGACAAAAAATTTGAGAGATGATGAGCGATTTGCAAAATCCATTTCATTCGAAGAATTTGTGGATAGTAACAGTTTGCTGGCATTCATATTGCAGATCATTTGATCGGATCAAGAATTTCTATTTAAATGCACTTGGATATGATTACACTTCTTCTAAATACTGCATCAAACAAAAACAAAAAAAAATATCAAAATTTTAAAACTAAACAAGGAATAAACGCATTAGAAAATTACTATGTAGTAGGTGTGTTCTTTTTGTATATATTCCAAGTGAACATAACTAATTACCGCAGAATCGTATTTAAAAGAACATCAAATATTTATTTGGAGTAGATTTTTTTACTCTAACTAAATGAAAAGAACACACCTAGTATGTCTAAGAATATTCCAGAGGAACAAAAATTTCAAGCATTCAAGCATCATGAAAGTTGAAATACATAATCAATACTTACTATTTCGATGTAATGAAGTCTCAGTTCGATTAGTTCATTCATTCATATTGTAAGAATTACAAGCCGCATAAACATATTACTCGGCTTGTCATCAATTGTTGTCGTTGAAATTGCACTGCAGGAGGTATTGCAGACAGAAACTGAAATCAGTAAAATTTCGTATTAATACAGGGTGTTCCGGGGTAGAAGTAAGGCCTTCAACCCAGAAACTGTGCAACATAAACTGAGTCTATGTACGCACGTTTGCCTAACCCACCGGCCACAGGGGCAGCGGTATACTCTTTAAAATTTTTTTTTCATTTTTGTTGACTGATTTTGAATAATTATACCTTAATTACTAAAATAGATAGAAACATGCGGTTTGTTCTGGGAGAAAAGTAATTTTATCTAGATTATTCTAGTGTGGATGATTTTTGTGTTAGGTTAATATTCAAGGGTGTAAATGACAAATTAAAGAAGAAAACTCGTTTCAAATTGTGAAATTTTTATCATTTTTATTGAATTATTCAAAAATTTCTTCTCATAACATATGACTTTAGTAAGTGTTTTTAGAAGGAAAAAGTTAGATCTTTCTAATGCCGCAAACCTCATCTTTCTATCTTATTATAAAAATTAGAATTTCCAAAACTTTAAAATTATGTCAATTTTTGCAATTTTTAATTTTTGAACGACCATTAACTTTTGATCTGCTTGGTTGTGATCATGTACCCAGGTTTCTGCTTCGAAATCAACATTTCCCTCACACCCTCCCACATATCCTTTTTTTTTTTATATTTTTTAATTGGACCTACTTGTTGGATGCATACTTTGTACGCATCCAACAAATCCAACGTTTCTTCCACAGGCCAAGTCTTTCTATCCCCGCCTGATGTCTGCAATTGCGTCTGCAAGTGTTCCTCATCCGTTACAACTGACACTGAAGTTGAAGTCAGTGCAGCTGCAGATGGTGTACTGCTGGTAGATGGCATTGGAATTTCTGCAATAGAACACCAAGATATTATCACAACTTGAAAAATCACCGCTTTCATAAATTGAGCGATTTCAATGCTTACGTATCATAATGACCCCATCTTCATTCACCGTGTATGGGTGACATGCAAGTTCCTTAGCTGATGAACATGAAACAAAAATATAGCATTAAATTACATACAAAATTCTGCACAGAATGAGGCAGGAAATGCAGGATTAAATTGAATAGTACTTACTTTGTATATTTTGAACCAGAACTAATTCATCCTTCTCGCCGTGCAATATTACTTGCCCGTTTACATCCATCACTGCTTCGTAATTATTGCTATTGCTGCTCATGTTTAAACTTAAAAATTAAAATTTTTCAAACCAAACAACGTACTTCAAAAATTTAAAAAAAAAAAATTCGTAAATTACAAAAAGAAAATTAAATGCGCGTGAATGAATAAGTCGAATTATTAGTAGTTATGTGGTTTGTTTATGGATTTTCGTGATAACTGCGATAACAATCGCAAAGTTACAGAATTCGGTTCGGGCGCGCTATCTGCAGTTTCTTGCAACCTACATTATTTTTGTTACAGATTTCTGTAACCCAAAAGTAACAGTGAGTCGCCCGAAAACAGCTCAAGAAACCAACCTATAACAGATATTTTGGAAGAAAACAACCACCGCCAATATTAAGCGCATTATTAGCATTAATTATAATATTAAATCTAAATGTATGTACCTGTTCGAGAAGAAAATCTACGGATTTTCTTTGATCATCGTCAACCAAAAGTTTTAATTTATTAAGCGTCGTTTCGATCGTTTGTACACAAATATGTACTTCCAAAGAGTTTTTGTTGGAAGAGAAAACGGCATGAACTTTTTCCAACACTTCTCCGAACTCATTTAAATTTGTCATTGTTGAATTCACCAAAAACTTTGAAAAAAAATTACCATGTTTGGATAAAGTACCGAAATCTAATTCCGTTGTTTCATTAAAAACTCGGACGCGGCATTTTTCATCAATAATTACCGAAAATTGAATTTTTGGAACATGTTCCATGAACAAAAACCACACTTCATTTGACCGGTATAAAATATCCCACTTATCAATATTATCAATCAATTTCTTATGCTCTTTCAAACACCGGATGAATTCATCAATATTGCAAAATGAAATTTTTTGAATGTATGCTTCATATTCTTTTGAACTTTCGGCAACAACTTTGGCTAGGTTTTCATTTTCAATTCGACATCTTTTTTCTTCTAAACTTTCACGTCCACTTTCACATTTGCTCAAATACGCTGGACAGTTGGGTAGAATCTCGGGAACGGCGCTCTGTTCCAGCTTGGGGAATTTCAACCATAAATATGAAAGAACATAAGTTACTCACCCGTGAAGAATCAGTAACTTTGAAAGATTTCTCACGTTTAATGGCCCTAATCCATTTTTCTCTCAATTCTTTGTCTTTTGAAAACTTGAAAACTGAAATTTTATCATTTGGTCGATAATTGCTTGAACACTTTGGAGCGGAACACTTGAACGGCATAACTACTGATTAATTAATCAAATACTTCGTTCCAAAATCAACGCGAGACTCACATGACAACGGTAAAACATTTAAAATTCATTTAAAATTTGAAAACTGCTAAAATGTATTCTTGATTTTAATTTTTAATTAAAATATAATTCAAAACTCAACGTATTGTGGCTATTTTCAATGGTAAACTATGAGTTTGCTATGTAGTGTTATGACTACTCCTCGTGACGTCAAAAGCAAAATTGATAAGTGCGCCTAGTGAAATCGTCGAAACCAAAAGAGGCACGCAAACCGTAGTGCAGGAGCTGCTAAACTCCTCGAATCGCAAAAATAAAATAAAAAAACGTACACGCTCAAACTTTATAACAAATCGTAAAAAACAGAAAGAGAAAATACATAACACGTATCGCGTATCGTCGTGCAAATCGTACCCAAAAAACGTCGTAGTCGAGACTAGAAAAAATACAAAAATTACAAGTCATAATAAATACATTTTGTTGGCTTTCTACATAGGCCAGTATCGTTCGGAATGATAACACCCCCCCTCAATTTTGACTTATAAAAAATTGCTGTTCACGAGCCTAGGATTAGAGGTCTCAATACCTCCAATACCGCTCTGGAAACTCCCTTCGTACAAACATCCGCTAGCTGCGACTTTCCATCGATTTTTTGAATGACGATCTCGTTGTTCGCGATGGCTTCACGGGTGTGGTGGTATGCCACGTCAATATGTCGCGTTCTCCGCGACTCACAGGTAGACGCTATGGCGATGGCGGCACTGCTGTCGCAATGTATTGTCACACAACCAGTTTCCATTTGAATCGCCCGAAGTATGTTCTGAATCGCCTTGCATTCTCGAACTCCATCGCTGAGAGCAACGTACTCGGCTTCTCTGGAACTTAACGTGACGCACTGCTGCTTGCGACTAATCCAAGCCACCGTGTCGCCATACAATTTCACGATGACTCCCGTAGTGGATTTCCGGTCGGTCTTATCGCCTGCGTAATCCGAATCTACGTAAACTCCCAATACCTGGGTTCCGGTGCCGGTGAACGTCAGGCTCTTATCGTTAGTTCCCTTTAGGTAGCGTAGTACTCGTTTTACAGCCACTAACAGGCTCTTCGTTGGCCGATTAACGAACCTGGACAAATACGCCACCGTATAGGCCACGTCAGGTCGCGTCCACTGCGCCACGTAGGACAACGAGCCAATCATTTCCCTGCACGCTGTTTCTAGCTCGGGATCGACGTTCGTATCTAGTGCCGGATCGGTGTCAAACGGTGTCGGCGCTGTATTGGCGTCCGCCAAATGGTATCGGCCGAGCATCTCGTTGATATACGCTGACTGGTCCAGTGTCGTAGTTTTCGATTCGAAATTTTGCCTTATCCGCACGTTTAGGTAATTGTCCACGCTGCCGAACTCGCGCAAGTATTTGTAATTTGGTGGGCGTCCATTCCACAACTCGAAAGAGGTTTTCATATCGAGTACTGTCGTCGGTAGCCGATTTAAAAGGCAAGTAGCTGCGTATGCCGCATAATTCCAATAACTCGTCGGCATCTTGGCGTCGTAAAGTAGCGCCCGCGTTTTTTCCATCAACGAGCGATTCCACCGTTCGATACGTCCGGCATGCTGGTGTAGGTATGGTTCGGCAGGTTGTATCACTATTCCTTTTTCGTCGCAATAGCTTCTGAACCGGCCGGCGATGTATTCCGGTGCGTTGTCACAGCGTACTCGATGTATTTTTACGCCGAATTTGGCCGTGGCGTGCTTCTCGAATTCGATGAACGTGTCAGGTACGTCGCCGCGACCTTTCAGCATGTACGTTACCGCGTAGTGCGTGAAGTCGTCCAGGTAAGTCACTACAAATTTTTCAAAATCGACAGATGGTGGAAGTGGGCCGATGGTATCCGTGTGTATTATCTCGAGAGGGCGAGAAGCGCGATGTCTCGTATCGTTGCAGGAATTTCGGGACTGTTTAGCCTCGGCGCACGTGTTGCACGTTGACGTCGTCGTTGGTGCCCCGGCGTTGGCGCTGAACTCAATATTTTTGACGTTTTTTTGGATGTCGGCGGACGAGTGACCAAACCTTCGGCGCCAATGGTAACTCGTTTCGGCTGTGGCCAACGCAACGTCCACTCGATTGTCGTTTTGGTGTAGCTTGAATCGAACTGCATACAAGCCGCATTTCGCTTCGTACGCGTATGCGACGGTCGCGCCGTCTTTGCGCCTAAAAATGCGCACCTCTTCGCCGAAATAAACTCCATAACCGTTTCGCTTCAGCGTTTTTATGGACAGTAGGTTGGCGGAAAACTCCGGCGAATAAGCGACGTCTTTTAGTACATATCGCTGTCCAAGTTCGGTTTCGATCGTTAGGTCACCACGTGACTGCGTCGTGGTGTCGGCACTCCTGATTATGCCGGTTACTACGTTGTTACCTCGAGAAATACTTTCGTTTTGAAGGATGGGTACATTCGTCATGTGAGATGTGGCGCCGGAGTCCAGTAGGAATTCGACTATGTCACTCTCGGGATTGTACTCGGTTAAGCCACCTGTACACAGCGCTGCCAGTTTCGACGTATCCCAACTCGGACCGTTTTGCCTCGTACCTGCATTTCCGCCGTCGTCGGGTCTGGCCTTGAGATGATCTCCATGAATAGGACAATTTCGCCCAATGTGTCCTGTTTTATTGCACCGGAAACATTTGGGTCCGCTGCCGTCCCGCGCTTCGTCGTCGCTGTATCGACGATCGCCGCCGCCGATTCTCCTTGCGTTCTCGCCTCCGCGGCTTGCCCTGTCATACCGGGAATACTTTGGACCATTCTCGCCGTTAGATGCACTTAACGCTGTTATCCGGGGTCGTCGTTCATGGCCGCTGTCGTCCCTCGTCGCGTTTTTTGCCTTCACGGCTCTTTCTTCACTTTTGATCAAGCTGCGTAAAACGTCGATTGACATCAACTTTGTAGCCACGAGCGCATTTGCCGACGCTCGTACATTCGCGTATGTGTCGGGGAGAGCGTTTAGAGCCCAGGTGATTTGCTCGGTTTCGTCAATTTCTTCGCCGAGGTCCTTTAATTGATTTACGAGCGTATCGAACTCGTCAAAGTATTCGTCGGCCTTTCGTAGTTTCAACGTCTGCAGCTTCGAACGCGCTGCTATCACCTGCGTTTTGTCGCCGTCGTTGTATCTCACGTTCAGCCTGTCGATCAGGGTCTTCGGCGTCGCACAGTCGTCTTCGGACAATGTCCGCAACACGCAGTCGTCAATGTGGCTAACTATTATGTCGAGTGCCACCGCTTTATCGGAAACGGTGCCAGTATCGGTGGACACGGTTTTTCCTAGCCCTTTGGCCGCGAGTTTAAATTTAATACGTTTTACCCACTGACCGTAGTTGGCACCTCCTTTAAAGATGTTGGTTGGTGCGTTCTGCTGTTCCATCGTTCTCGAATTTTCGTTGCACGTATGCCACAATCGCACCAAAGTCGCCGCCGTTGAGCACTAACCACGCTCTATGCTACCATGAAATCGTCGAAACCAAAAGAGGCACGCAAACCGTAGTGCAGGAGCTGCTAAACTCCTCGAATCGCAAAAATAAAATAAAAAAACGTACACGCTCAAACTTTATAACAAATCGTAAAAAACAGAAAGAGAAAATACATAACACGTATCGCGTATCGTCGTGCAAATCGTACCCAAAAAACGTCGTAGTCGAGACTAGAAAAAATACAAAAATTACAAGTCATAATAAATACATTTTGTTGGCTTTCTACATAGGCCAGTATCGTTCGGAATGATAACACCTAGGCCTTCTACTAGAGGTGGTGTTGTCGTTTGGCGTGACGGCCGTTTGACGCCTTCCCGACCACGTGACAGTAGGCACTCGTAGCCTAAAAGTTCGGCGCTGATGTTGTACTGCGATTCGGAATCTTGCAAAGTCGAACCAAAAAAAAAAAAAAAAAAATAACGACTCTATTGAATTTATTATCTTGGCTTAGTTTTTAACCAAAAATACCAATTTGGAGGGTGGTGGGAATTTTTCAAAAAAGTGACCTTTTTTGTTACATTGTACCATGGTATCTTGGTACAGTGTAACATGGGGTTGGGAACACTGTAACAACACATTTCAATTATAAATAAAGCATAACAAGCTTGTTTTATTACGAAATTTTATTCAGAAAACAAGTAGTCTTTAATTTAAATTGTAGGAGGTGAAGCATACTGCAAATTTGATCTTTCCTCGTCGATCTATGAAAGGTGGTGGCAATACTGAAATTATATTTTTCTTTTCTATCGTATCTGTATCTTCAATGTTTGGCCAAGCGAAGAACTCGCCACTTTTTCCTTGATTCTTACGTACAAATCTAATTCGAACTTCTTTTTCCGTTGTGTCTGTTACTTGACCAATAAAATGACGAATTTTTTTATCTTCATCGGTAACATACTTTGTGAGAACCCACGCATCTTTTTCAAGTTTTTTCAGCGAGTCTTCATCTTCAAAAAATTCTTTGTCGCTTTCATCGGAAGAAAGTTCTTCGCCGTCACTTGTATCCGAGATAAATGAGGCGCACTCATCTTCAGAGCTAGCTTCACTTTCGGTGTGCGATAAAATATCGATCTTTTTAGTTCGACGAAGTTGTTTTTTTGTAATTTTCTTTTTCGGTGATCCAAAAATCAATCTTTTTTTAATTTCATTTTCGGTGACAGGTTCCTCAGCTTTTCTTTTTTTCATTTCCCGCTCTTCTTTCTTTCTTTCGAGCTCTTCTTTTTTTTGCTTCCGGATTTTCAGTTTCTTCAATAGTTCGATTTTTGTTGGTGTTCTGGTCAAAGCTAAGCTTTTTATACGTTCTCTACCTTTTGATTTTCTCAGTTCAGCTTTTTCAAATGGTCTAACTTCCTCCGGACTTTTTCGAGATGATGATGACGATGATGATGTAGTGTTAGTAGAACTCGTGGATGGTGTGTTTTGGATTGTAACGACAGGATGTTCAGTTACGGTGTCGTTATGAGTTGGATTCTGGTCATTCGGAGGGTCTAGATCACTTCTAGGTTGCTCATCATTTGGTAGTGTGCGATTGGTCATGTATGCAAAATCAAAGTCCGAATCTGAGAAAATATTACGATTGAATGGAGCGATTCCGCAAGCTTTAAATCCGCTTATGATGTTTTTCGAAGAAAAAGCCCGTTCATAAGCTACTCCCAAAAGTTCGGCAATGTCATAGATTGTGATTAGTTTACCAGGCTGATTGATCATACGATTATTTATAGCAGCGCTATAGGCTGATTTGAGCGGACCAAATACAGTTCTATCAAGCGGCTGTAGTTTCTGCGATGTGTGCGATGGTAAGGTGACAGCAATAATACTATTCTCGTCATAAAACTTCATTGCATCTATCGTAATGTGACTCTCATGATTGTCCATCACGAGTACTACAGGATTAGTGGGAGTACATCGAGCGTAAGAATGAAAATGTTGGGGTGCATTCATAAAAATTTCGCCAGTCATCCAACCAGAAGCACTTTTCGAGCCAGTACCAACAGTGCCTTTCGGAGCGCCTTTTACGAAATAATCTTTGAAGTGTACACGAGGAAATATCATGTAAGGTGGAATGGAATTGCCAATTGCATTTATAAAACAGCATGCAGTAACCAATTGACCTCGTTCTTGAGATGTAGCTTGAGATACTTGCCGTTCACCTTTTTGAGCTAAAATGTTTTGGGTATTTTGCACATTGGTCAACCCGGTTTCGTCTAAATTATAAACGGCATCCCATCTTATGTCACCAGCGATTTGTTTAAGCTTTCCAAATGCCCATTCTAAATTGTTGAAAAATTCGTTCACTGTTGTCGGATTGAAAGCTGTTGCCCTGGCTAAAGATGTCGCTTCTGGTTTCCTTAGTGAGAGTTGTGGATGTCGTTTTCGAAATGAGAGCATCCATTCATATCCGGCAGATTTGTTTTCTTCCCATGAAGGAGGAATGTTTATGTTATTTGCTTTTGCGAGTTCGTAAGCAAATTTCATACATCGCTTCATTGACAGCCCGTAGAGTATTTTGCTTGCCTTGGCTAAATAATCGCATAGCTGTTGTTCCAATTCATTATCAAACACTTTATTTACATCATATTTTGGCTGGAATGAAAACAACTTCTCTAAATTCTCTTCGTTTTGGTTGAAAAGTTCAAACTTCTTTATATAACGACCCAAAGTTACATGACATATGTCGTATTTCTTGGCGATTTGGCGAGTACTTTGAGATGTGTTTAATTTCTATTTCACAGCATTTTCCATGACCTTAGGAGAAACAAGTTCCAGCCGTTTAGAAGATCTGTGATAATGAAAAGGTGTGAATGTTAAAGGTTGAAATTATTTGCTAAAAATAACATAACTCGATGTATGTAGGCTACTTACTTTCTTTTTCGTGGCATCTTGCACAAATTCTAAATCCAAATTTGAAATGAATTTTACCTAATTCAAAATAAATTTTACACAGCGATCAAATTAACAACTTTTGGCGGGAAGTATATTGATAATAAATGCCATGAAGGAAAAAAACTGTTACACTGTTCCCCATCACGACATTTTGTCGAAAACGTCAAATTGTCAGAAAAGTTGCCAAGTTATTCCAATTTTGATTACGGCGCATGAAAGTGTTGGAATTTGCTCAAAAATAATTTATTGAAGAATACGAAACAAATAAAACATACAAAAAACAAAATCGTACAGAATAAAACTTTCGACCAAGAAATATAACGTGAATTGGAAGAACTTAAGTCAGTTAGACGTGCGTGTCGCTAAGCAGCCAAGAACAGGTAGGTAGTGTGGCGTTATCACACCAGGTAGCGCTGACGACACTGAAATTCACTTCAACACTCCCTCCTTCAATGTCGGCCAGGTCACATAGTAAATTCGCTGTCCTCCGAATCTGCATCTATGGCATCTATAGAGAAGATTTAACAAGGATTAACAAGTTGTTCAACCTGTCAAGCAGTGATTCCCTATCGAAGTCCCAATTTTTTTTCTTTCTTGCTGCCATACTTTCTTCACGCTACACGCCACTACTCTTCAACATACACTACTGACTTCATACAAACGTCTCTGCATCTATCAAAAGCTGTTTGATCTACTCCTTTTGTAAGAAAATCTGCAGCCTGGTTTTTCGTACTGATCCATTTGAGTTTAACTTGCCGTTCTGACGTCACATACTTCACATAGTGATAACTTACATCAATATGACGCAATCTACCTGCTTTCCTAGAATGAGCTAATTCTATCACAGACTTATTATCTTCGTACAGAACAAGGGTTTCTTCCGTTTTTCCAGTCAGACGCTCATACAATCCCTTGAGTGCAATGACTTCCTTACAACACTCAGCGAGTGCAACATACTCAGCTTCTGCTGCAGACGTTGACATACAACTCTGTTTCTTGCTTTTCCAAAAAATGGTACTTCCCCAAAACTTGATTATATATCCAGTCGTAGACTTCCGGTCATCCAGGTCCGAGGCGTAACTAGCATCTACAAAACATACAATACTCCCTCCTTCTGGCTTAAACTCAAGGCCAAGTTCAATGGTTCCCTTGAGGTAGTTCAGCACCATTCGTGCACTTCTCCAATCTTCATCTCTTGGACTTTCCACGTGTCGACTCAGCATATTGGTTGCTAAGGCGATGTCAGGTCTAGTTGTCATGAGTTAGAATTGAATATTAATAAATCAGTATTCTTTAATAAAATAAAATATATCAGTTATCCCCGACACTTCAACAACTAGTCACGTATATTTATTTATTTATCGAATACATCAACATCATAATCATAGCAACAACGCAACCACGTATTTCTACTATATCTATAACTCCAATACTTCTCT
>QBDW01006687.1:0-30745 GCA_003261595.1 Maconellicoccus hirsutus
TGAGCAAGCAATCGAAATCAAAATAATGTCGTTGAATATTTCTCCATAGAGAAAATAACTAGGAAGTTGAAATATTACGTCGACAACGTAACCTGTAAAATATCGAGAAATTCTTCATATTCACTTTTCGCATAACTTCTATGTAGCTTTATCAGTAAAAGGTTCAAGATTGGGCTATGGGTATAATGAGTAGTATAACCAGTTTTTGTAGGAAAAATCACTAAAATTCCTTTAACTGACTGGGAAAGTTGTAATTACATATTATCGCTCTATCGGACAACTAAGTATACGTCTAGGAATGTTATATCAAAAAATTGCTCAATTTTATGAAAAATTGAAGTTTAACCTTATTTTGAGGTTTCTTAGATCTTACAACTTGAAGTTGTTGATCAAATGGGACAATATTTTCATAATATGATATGCTAAAATATACACTTGTTTGTCTTATAGGACGATATTTCACGATTTTAATTTTCTTAAGCGGTTACAAAGATTTTAGTATTTTTTCCTACAAAAATTGGTTATGTAACCCACTATACCCGTAGTCCCATCTTAATAGGGAACTAGAGGTTTAACAGGTTGCATGAGCAATTTTTGAAGGAAAACGTGATAAAAAAAAGACTGCGACAAACTATTCAAGCAGATGGAATATTTAAAAAAGATGGCGAAGCACCAGCACTAGAGCAGATGTTTTTGAAGAATTTTCCGAAGTCAATTAGTGACTAAATTGAGCTATCTTTTCAAGTGAAGTTCGTGAAAGAGCGTCAATACTTGATTTTGTTGATATCCTACAGATTACAAATCAGTGGTTTCCATGAACCATCAAAAAATCAAAATTTCAACTGGTTCATCATAAAAACTGATTTTCACTATTTTTCTACTCTCAAAAAACCAAATATTTTGCTGGTTTAACAACAATACTCAATGATAAGAATATTTAAAAATTATGAAAAACACATAGTTAGCTACGCAGCTTTCATTTTTGATCCATAATAGTGTGCTCTGTGTTTACACTTTTTTCTCTTATCAGTGCAAACTTTTTCCCAAGATATTTCCATGAATATTGCATGGATTTTGATAAAATTTATTTTATTAGATAGCTTATGTGATTTTGAAATCCTGACTGTTGAGATATTTTAAATTTATTAAACGAATTTTGCGTAAATTGGATTTGAACATGAATAAAACCGATTGAAAATAAAATTTTCAAAAAGTATCAAGTCAAGATCAAAGATTGCTATCGACAACGTAAATCAAAAAAAAAATTGAAAAAAAATTGAAAATTGACTGAGATATTTTGGGAAAACTTTGGGTCGCAGTACATAAGAACGTTCATTATCGTTCATTTGAAACACCTAAACAAAGAATCAATGGTCAATATCAATGAACAGTCTGTCTCGTTCAAAATAATTAATCAGTCGGTGCAGAGCATATCCATAAATGGTGGAAAAATTAAAAAATTGTGTTTTACTGACGTGAAAATATAGCGAAACCACGACTCCTACTTTTCATGAAATTTTCCTAAAATGATTCACATATCGAAACTGTCTATCTCCCTGAATCAATAAACACATTTAGACGATTCTTCAAAAACATGTACATACATCTCTAAATAATACAATTTATTCAAACACGAAACTCGTGGTTTCTTTATTATCGTGTTAAGCATTTTAAATTTCGCAAAGAAAATTCGTATAATATTTTAGCAACCAATAACGTCGCAGATGTTTTGCACGAAAAGAAAGCAACATTGCTCGTTGTAGCAGAATTTTTTTTTCCAAGATGGTCTTCCGTCCTTTTTTCATATCGTCACAGATGTTTTCGAAGCTATTCGTCGAATTATTTTAGGGCATCAAGCTACCAACCAAATGTTTAAACTACCTGCATTCTGAGCGAAATTTTAAATCTTCGAAGTATGTACTCGTATCTTGGATTATCTTTTTGATGGTTTCAACGTACGTAGTAGGTTGAACGCTCTTTGCTTCTTTATAAAAAGTATCGGTTCGGGATCGATATCTTTCTTTATTGTCGAGTTTCTCGTACCAGTGACATTTTCTAAGAAAAATAAGTCTTTTTGGTCGTTTGGCGAGAAATAAAGATACCTAGTTCGATGAGAGAATAATTGTCAAGATTTTTGAAAATTATATTCGATGAAAAGAACTCTCGTCATATTTCGAAAGGTAATAAGTGATGCAATTTCATAGCACGTTCTTTGATATAATTTGCTTATAAAGCTTCACTTATGTACTCGTATAGGTTTTTTTTAAAACTTCAACCAATTGCGGTAAAGTATTTAATTAAAATCATCGTATACGTGTTTGCATAAAATCGTAACAACTGTCCTTTGTAGTGGTGAAACGGTTAGCTACACTTTGAATTCTAACATGCCTCATGCATTTAACAACGCTGTTAAAAAACACGATGAAATCGGAAAACAGAATAGTTTTCAATTTAAAGAGTTCATAACGCGTTTAAAATCGTTATTAAAAAGTAGGAAAAAATTTAAATGATCTTTCGTTCGAAATAAATCTCGCAATTTGATATTTCACCACGACGCGTGGCATAGCTGTAGCTACAATGAAAAAATGAATAATATTTTATGTCTTTCAACTACATTTTGCAACGTTTTGAAAAATCTCTCAGTAAACGAAATGTACCGACTATTTGTTATATTTAAACTGCGAGAGCAAAATAGCAAATTCCGCCATCAACTTATCACTTCTTCTTTACGTGGGTGCAAGTACGCTAACTTATTCAAAAAGATTAATGGAGGCATAAGCTAAAATGATACTTCAGTGAAATTATTTTATTTTCGGCAATTTCTGAACCTTAAAATTGTAAGCGTACTTATCTAAGGTTTTATAAAAAAATATTTTTTTTATGTGCTCGAAAGATACGCGACAAAGACGAATATGAGGTATTTTTTTCAAAATTTACTTTCGCCAACGTTCAAGCGTTATAAAACCAGATAACGAAACTCTTTTTAGAAGTTACAAGTATACTACTTTGGAATTTAGTCGAACGAACATTTTTGATCTTTGGATAATTTTGTGTAGACAAAAGACGTCGTATTAATTGTTTTTGCAAGAAGGTAACTTATCTTTATCGATGATTCTGCAACAGTATGAAAACTTTTCTTTACAAGTCAAGCTCTGCTTGTTGTTTAGTTTACACGTGCATTTATCCAATATGGTAGATTTTAAACTTCGTCAAGTTTTTTGATTATTATTGTTTTGTTTATGCGTAGGATGCGTATAGAAGATGGGTTTGCGCTTCGTTAATTCCTCATTGGAGAGAACGCCATAAAATAAAACCTTGCAAAAGTATTTGTCACGCTGTTGAACAAAACTGTCCGTGGTTCCTGCCTTCAGAAAAAACTCCAGGTTATCCTGCTCAATACGCCGGCGAACCTATTTTTCAATGCATAGGTAAATATTTACATATACTAGATAATTTTTAATATGGTCGCGATTTTACTTGAAGGGTAAGAAAAATATGATTAAATTAAATTGAAAACGGAAGTATAAGCGTAAAGGATAAAGGCTTCGAATGCGTAAACCATGGAGTAATTTTTTTTAATGGAGTTTTATCGCAATTTCTCCGAGAAACGGATTACTCCGAAGTAAAACTATTTTGGAAAACGATCTTTTTCAAATTTTCACGACCATTGTTATTTTATTAAAGTTGAAATTGAAATTTGCGGCGAAAAAAAAAAGCGCCAATTTCATCGTAAACTGAGGTTCGTAGAAAATCCGTTGGGTTTTACGCGGCATTAAACATTTCACAAAGTATAGGTAGCGTACTGTTTAAGTTACTTATTTTTCTTTCTCCTCCAGATGAAAACATACCAGAAACTGGCGAACAGTTACTGCGGTCAACGTATGGAAGCTCGTGTTGTTACGATTACTGTAAAAAGCGTCGAACCGGTGTAATGCCAGCAGTCGGTTATCATCACGAGAGTCAACAAAGTAACTATGAAATTGGCTCTTGCATCGTAGGCTGCGATGACACTTCAACTGATCCGTCCCATGAATCTAAAAATGGATTATGTCAAACGCCTTCCACCACAAGTACAACAACAGCTTCGAATTTACCACATAAGAGCAGCAATTCACCCACCATACCGTTTGTCAATTTTCCTTTATCGTCATGTCCGTCTTCTGCTTCAGTTTCTACCTCAAACGATGCTACCGGATTGAAAACGCATTCTGCGTCTAGTAAGAATGCTCCTTTCAATTTTTTGATTTTAACCTTAATACTTTGTTTGTACGCGACGAATGTGAAAATAGATGATTGGAGATGATGGTAATAAGTTAAATATGCGATTATCTTCGAGTAAACCAAACAGTCGTACAAACCGTTGCGTCGCTTTGATTGTTTTATTATAATGGTTAATGTAAGACTGATATGATGAAGAATGAACTGTTTTTCCCTAAATAATTATCGCGGTTCGAGTCATTGCTCGCGGTTGATTCGTTGTTTTTTATTTACTTTTTGTTTTTTTTTTTTCTTTTTTTACAACTATTATGTATTTTGTTGTATCGACGAATTGAAGTTTGTTACGAAACTATAAATTACCGTTTTGAGGTATATTTTAGTGGTATTTGTTGGGAACTTTTTTCTTATAGGAAAATCAAAGTACTTATTCTCATTGCTAATAATTTTATTTACCTACTTCGATATTTATTGCTCAACCATAAACATTACTGCGACTTTTGTTGGAAAAGTGTGCTATGTTTTCAACCATAAATGCCATGTTATTGTTCAATGATTTTACGATAGAGAGGGGATCGATTTTTCTGAATGGTTGGTTTTGCTTTTCGCTTCGTAGGTCTATGAAGTTTTCGCGTGTCGAAGGAATCTTTCGATGAGTGTTCATCGCGTGTTAAAATGATTAATACTGTTGATTTTCGTAAATCAGTTTTGACTTGAATCATAACGAGAGTTGGGTAATTTGTTACGCTGGGATTTTGTTCGAGATTTCGACATTCGGTCAATATTGTTTTTCGAAATTTCACAGCAAACAGGAATTCCTTCGTCTTCCTTTGAAAATACCACCTCAAATACATTCACCTGATTCGAAATCGAAACTGGAAATGAATCAGGTGTGGGACTCTGAAGATATTTCAAAGTCACACGTTGTTGATTTTTGATAGCAAATCGATGGACTTGAATTTAACGTTATTACAAAAATTCAATACAATTCCGTTTATAAAATGTTACAAAATGTTTTGAAATTGAGAAACGAAAATTATTATGTAATTCGACGCTGTTGGTGTTTATATTTACGATTCATCCCCTCTCCGTCCTCTGATGTTTTTTCAATGAGTTACCGAAAATTTTGTGAATCATGAAATCACTTACCAATAGGAAAGATACTTGAAAAGTGAAAATTCCAAGATTTTAATTTATCGATTCGTTAATGATTGCGTAGATAGAGTGTTCAGAGTTATCAGATTTCTCCATAAAATTTTTCGATTAGGTGATGAACAAGTTTTAACATGGACGTAATACGTAAGGTCAAGTTAAGTAGTTGATAGGTATTGAAAGTAATTTTATGGAATCGTCGTTCTGTTGCGTTTTTTTTTTTAATGAAATGAAAAAAATCAAATAAATTTTTTATACGTATTTTTAATAGCGAACGAGTACGAAAATTCTCTAGTATATTTTCCAATCAAAACTTCAAAATTATGCGCAAATTCAGGAAAAATATTAATGAACTAAAACCTCATAACTTCTGGTGGAAAATTCACGATACGTATTGTGTAGATAGATAATAAATATTTATTAAAAATCCGTAATAATCTACGAAGTGCATATAACCATTAACGTTTTAATAATTCATACTGTGACGATTTTAAAAGCTTAGATGATTTTTTTTTTCAAAAATAGTACCTATTTGTTTATGGTAAACATTTTACCTAATCAATTGTCAATTTAAGTTGATATTAAAATTTAACCGTTTTAGTGATATGCATACTGACTACAGAGATTCTACGATGAAGGTTTACAACCCACATCTGTGATGAAAACCAAGTTTTCACGTGTTTTGGTATTATGTATGAGTTGTTCTTATGGGAAATTTCAATTCGACGGGTTACGTATACTGTTCGTCTGTAGTTTCTTATCAGTCAATATGTAGGACCTATTTGTATAGTTTTTACATTTTTAGAAAAAAATTATCACGTGTATTAACACCTAAATGGAAGTTTTCCGTTTTTATATAACATGGTAAACGTCCATATACTATCTACAGCAGATGTTACGTTCGAATTGACAAATTTGAACGGTGCTATTGATTTTGAAAATGCGTTTAAAATCGATGTATCGTACCCATAGTAATGTTATCTGTTGTTATTGTTATTAAAGATATAATTATTTCTCAATGTTACTAAATTTTAGTAGTTTTTGTTGCAAATACTTTAATATAAATTAAACATATTATTGTAACTATTACCTATTATAATATTAATACGTACCGATAAACTAATTGTATTTGTTATTGTGTTAATACCATGTTATTTATATTATTGTTACATTCCTAACATTATTGTGATTATTAATGTAATATATGGTTATTCTGTTAATTGTAGCGCTCAGTAGATCATGCAACTTATGTTCCCTGATTATATTTTACTTTTATACCAATTTATACGCGAATATTTTTAAGCGAACATTCGTCTAGTTGAAAATTAACATGGAGTGGCATTTTTTTTTGCTATTAGTTGTTGTATTTATTACCTATATATTTTAGAATAAAATTCAATAAAAATTAAATTAAAAAAATTTTTTCCTAAAAATGATTCTATAGCGAATTCGCTTCTGTTAGGTTATCTACTTATTATAACTAAATGCTGTAATGCTAAACGTTCTTTTTTCTTATCAAAAAAAAAATTCAGTTGTAATTTTTAACGTATGCATTCTTCAATCAGTCAATAGGGTGATGGAAAAAATTGCATTTTTTGTTTAATTTATTAACATTGTCTCGACGTGGTTTTTTAGACTAGTTGAACTTATCTAAAACAAGTCGAAGAATTTAGCGAAATTTCTCAACTTTCAAACGAAGGTACTGTATTTGCCTAACGATGGTCAATAAAGTTTAAAAAATCGATAGTGTTTACGATTTCACTCGCGTTTAAATTACCTTTAAAAACAATCATATTGATATTTTTGACCTAAAATTATACGTAATGTGTTTATTATTTATGGGACCAAATAATAACTACGCAAAAATTAAAAGCGTTCGACATATTTTTCATCTGCTCTTTTTTCAAAATTTTTCAAACATTTTTCGTCGATATGAAAAATAATGTCAATTATAGAAAAGCTGGTTACTTCTAGGGCTTAATGGGAATATGAAATTTTACGGTTCTAAAGCTGTGTAGATTTTTCTCACAATATGTTGATAGATTAAAAGGAAATTATGTAGCACATTGTCAAATTATCTTACTATCGCGCGCTACAGAAAATAAAATTATGTTCCCATTTGGCGTAAAATAATTCCTCCCAATTACACCTACGTGAATATTTACAGTGTATTAAATTTCAAAAAATAAAACAACGTAAATTAAGCAATAATTTCACGATAATTTCTAAAACGCTATGACACTACATGAGAACTTTTTTAGCGTATTTGATTTTTTTTTTTTGTAATACATTATTATATCTAGTAATTCTTATTTGTATGTTTTCCTTGTATAAGGTCATTGTGGTGACAATTTATTCTATATTGATAAATTGTACATTCATATACGCAGGTAAGTGTTAATTTTTCACCAACTCATTACGATGGTACATCAAACAAACCCCTATACCTAATTTCGAAAACAATGACCACGTTTTTGCATACGACCTTTAATTTGAAATGTAAACACATCGTAAAATCATTATCGTTTGATTGGACGTTCATCTAAATATCTATTGCATTGCTCTGTCCTTTTTCCTCGTTATTTTTGAATCATCAGAAGGCCTAGACTGATTTTAAAAATTAAGGCCGGTGTTATCTGATGATTACCTTTAATTCGTCGCAAATATAACCTCGTATTAAATTCGTCCTTTTATGGTCGTTTGAACTAACATGATCGAAATGTACTTATTTCACGATGTATTCACAAAATTATACCACCTGAAAATTTGTGAATTATAATGAAACACCTTAAATTTAACGTAAGTAGGAAATCGATGTAGTATCTAATAATTTAGAATACAACGAAAAAGTTCGCCTCGATAGTTTCTCTCCGCAGTAAAACTTTAATGATAAAATTTTTTTCTCTTATAGCAGCAAATTCGTTATTTTGTTTTTATGTCTTACTATTGTTATTACGATACATTTTACTTCTTATACAAATTATAACTGTTGTATTATTAATACCTGTTATTTGTATTTATCACCATGTCGTTTATTTTTTATATTATTGTTAGTAGATAGGTATACATTTGTTAATCAGTGCGGTAATGCTTATTTCAAAACGTAAAGCTGGTATAATTGTGAAATTAAGCATACCCGACATTGTAGAACTAGCTAAACGTTAAAAATAAGCATTACTGCACTTAGCTACTTACATGAATTGAAAATTGTTATTTCAGTTGTTTTCGTTAAATCTGTATACATGGTTTATTCATTATATATATAAATTTTACATCGTTATCTCAAAGTGTATTTACATTTCACGTGCCAAATTCGTCCTAAAAATTTGACTTGATTTAAAAAAATATTATTAAAATTCGTACCAATTTAATAAACTTTTGTAAGTTTTTATCGGAATTAAATTTTATAGTAATTCTTATGCAGGTGACTTCTTTAATTTGTACATATTTTAAGATAGGAATCACGTTCCTGCGTACGCGAAATAATAATTAGGAAAATGTACAATAAATGTAGATTTAAAATGGCCGACGTTAGCGTGCAATTAATTAGCTGTCCGATATTCGTATTGCCAATGAATCGGCGTACTTATACACATCCGATTTCTGTAAATAAACCAATAAAATGCATTTTCAATTAGAATCCCAACGTTTTATTCATTATTCTACGAACACCGCAGTCGGTAAAATTCAAATTGATTAATTCGAAATTTTACATGTAGCGTATCGTGTTACGAAACACCAAGATTCTGATTTTCAGCGACAACTTATCTAATTCTCAAATGTGAATATGCTTAAAAATGGCAAGCGAGAAAAAGTTTAAAATTATTAATAAGAAAAATTTGTAGAAATGTGAATTTTAGACACGACGAATGTTGTTTATTCGAAATGCATTTAGTTTTTTTTTTGCGATCGTAATAAATAGCGTAACATTTTGTAAAAAGACAAAACAATTGTTTAAGTAAATTAAAACGAATAGTTGTTTCGTGTTTGTATAAAAAAAAAACCTAAACGTGACAGCTACAGTTAAAGTCGCGTTAATTCAGTGTTAAAATAATTAAGATTTAAGGCCTAATTAATAATAAATAGTTAATATTTTCGTTAAGTAACGTAATATTTTATAAATAAACTGTTCATTTCGAAATTCCGAACATAAACGAGACATAGGTAATGTATATTCTAAACAAATACGTATGTATTATTTTAATACTCTAAAATTAAAAATTCTGATGTAACGTTAACCATTTGTCAAGGTTAATTATTTAAAAAATACTTACGTTAAAATTTACTTGATCGTAATAATTCGAATACAGTTATTTATTATTAAGTTACGTTCATTGTTATAATAAACGAATATTACCATTTTAAGAATTGACGTTTTTTTATTCTTTTCGTCCAAAAAAAAAACGGGGTTTATCTCAGTATGACATCATGCATTGATTGTTCACGCGATCATATCTTTACGACGATATTCCAAATTCAAGTGTATTCCTCAGTTTCATCTAATTCGGCGACCATTTTGGTTGCTTATGAGTAGGGTGCGGCGTTATTTGGGTCTTTATTCTCACATATGCCGCAGTCTACTTATGAGTCTGATACACGTTGAAAAATACACCATTAAAAATAACAATTAAATGATATATTTTCTGTTATATAACGAGGACAATCAATAAATTTAAAAAAAAAAGTATGTACGAATAATTTGTTTAATTCAATGATTACATAAAACGATTGAAAAATAATTATTTGTCATAATTAAGAGAAGAAGAGAAAATCACACAAGTTTTAGTTCGACACGATTGATCTTACACAGAAGCAAGGACTTCTGTCAACTTGGCCCGTTTTTCTATACTCAATTGCGATATACACATTTCAAACATTTCTGGCGATTTCTGCACAAATAAATGAAGACGTTACACAAAGTAAATTTATCAACGTTGGGAAATATTTACCTGAACTTCTCTCATTATGGTGATCATTCTCTTAGCTACTATGTGATCTAATTTAATTGCATCTTTAAAGAACACTTCTGTCATGATGGCTACCAAATTCGGTAAATTTGAGTTATTATTTCCCAACACAATAGGATGATTTCTTTCGATTAGGTCGCATAAATAATCATATACGTGAGGTACTTCGTCAATGTCTTCTGTTACGGGAAGTGATTGCAACCTGTGAGAAAACACGTGATACAATTAAGGCAAATACAGACAATGATTTTCAACATTATACTAACCAATGAGGTAACACTTCATCTACATTAATAGCAGAGTTATTATATTTCAAAATCTTAGATAATGCTGATATTGCGTTTTCGGTAGCAACTTGATTTTCTTCTTCCCGCGCCGAAGGATCATTAATTATTTTACAAAGATCGGGAATTACAGAAGCGCAAGTTTCTGTAAATGTAAAAATATAAATTATAATACCAAAAAATTAAATAATCTAGAGTATCAACTTACGAGCGAATTCTTCGCCTGCGTATAAAGCTAACACACCAAATCCGTAACACGCAGCTTGTCTTACTTCGGGTTGTTGATACGTAACGTAATTAGCCAAAGGAGCCAGAAAATAATCTTTGTATTTTTTACAATGCGGTCCGGTGAATTCTATTAGATCGTCGAATACGCAAATACCCCATTGATGGTCGGTCCATTTTTGTCGAGGATCCTAGGAAAAAAATTTCAATTAATGGGAACTTGGATGAATATGTGATGAGATTCTTTCAACTTACAAGCATTTTGACAAAAAGTGTTAAAACTCTATCGAAATATGGGTAAAATTCGATACCGTAAACTTTGAATAAAGCATGAACTACGTCGGCTAATTTACTAATTTTAAACGTGGTATCGGATTCGTCGTTATCATCACCTTCGTCTTCTAAGCCCTACAAAATATACATCGTTGAATCAACATTCACGATACGTGAATAACCTACAAATTACTTCTTCGTAATCTTCATCTTTTCGTTTTTCTTGGACGGCTTCTTGTTCGATGAAATGTTCTAGGAGATTTTTTTCAAACAGAGCAATCAAATCGTTCATCCATTGTTCGGTCAAGCACCCTTTGCCTAAGACTTCAATACACTGCAAAATGAAAAAAGATATACCACTGAAAAAGCTAATACAATTACAAAAAAAAATCGTACTTTAGCCATTGAGTGAAACAAATCGCCAACTACTTCGTTTTCAGGATCACCTTTGATGGCGCTAAGTAACTCTGGACAAATGAAATTCCACATATCTTTGACATAATCTGGTCCTGTATGAAAATCAAAATATAAATACATCCGCGACATTTGCTTCCTTCATACAAATACCTTTAATTTTAACACATTCTAATAAATGCGGTAAACTTTGCGCAGCCGCTACTCTTACGCCATCATGGAAATAAAATTTCAATAACGGAATCATTAATCGAACAGTTTCTTCGGCATAATCGGCAAATCCTTCTTTTAATTCTCGAGCATAGCAAACCAACATTTCACAAGCGGCAACTTTATCTTCCAGGCCTGTAAATTTTCTCAAGTGATTAGATTCCGCTGCGATACCTTCACCCGACGTGACTACCAACCTGCTGTACGAATGCCGAAATTTTGTTGTTCGCCCAACGAGATGAATTGCCAATCTGTGTTGATTTTATCGAGATCTTCGAGATCTTCGTTATCAAATAATGCTACTTCTGGTTTCATAGATGCGGTTTTCATTACAGGACCGATTACCAGCGGCAAGTATGGTTGGAAATCTTTCCCTACGGTAATGACGGCTTGTAAATTTGCATAATTCGTTAAAATCACATAGAATAGTTGATAATTCGATACAAACCTAGAACTATACAAATTCTGGCCCATGCTGAAATTAAATACGTATGGTATGGGTCGTCTTCGGCGATTATATCACCGCTTTCGTGATTCTTTAGTAAGGTATCCATGACATCTCTGGCATCTTTCGCGAACTATACGTAAAATTTAATATTAATAGATTGAATTAAAACGTTAACATATTCACAATCGTACTTTATCGTGTCCGACGGCGAGACCAATCAAACTAACGCATTCCAACGTTTTTCCACGTAATTGACGAAGTTCCGGAGTGACGGCGTTATCAATGATGTATTTTAATTTTGGTGTCAACCTGAAGGAATTTAAAATTATGAATTATAAATCAATAAAATTAAAACTCGAGAAAATAATTTCGACGGTTGCCACTACGCAAGATATGCTTCCGTTTTAAAATCATCAAATTATATACCTGTCGTAAAAAGCTACGAATTGTTCTTCGGCTGTATCAGCAACGGAAGCTATAGTAGTAACAACTTGTTCTAAAACTAACTTAGTTCCTTTTTCCACCAACTATAAATATACAACAGAATTATCAATTGGTTTGCGAATTACATAAATGACCGTGGTAACTTACTTCGGTAAATTTAGCATTCAAAATGGCTTCCAATTTCAACATAATACCGTCTAGGTATTGAACCAAAATATGCTTAGGGCAATCTTCGGCGAAATTAACCAAAGCAGCGCCGGCGTGAGCTTGAACGCGCGGATTTAAATTATCATCGAGTAATAACAACAAAGATGGTACAATTTTATCGTGGAATTTTTTCTGCAACGAGGGCGCGAAATCCGAAGACATTTGACCGACGGCGTTACAAGCAGCGTATCTTACTCTGGGATGCTGGAATTACACGATTATTTCATATTCTTCGAAATCCGCTTCGCATATAAAATACTCACTTGATCTTGTAAGTAATTAAGTACGCCTTCGATAATTTGAGGTAATATAGGTTCCATTTGTTTATGGCATCCTTCTCCCACAGCAGAAATAGCCATCAATGCGGCGTGTCTTTGAAAGAAAATACTCAGTTAATCGCAAGATGAAAATTTTTGAAAAAATTGGAGTTCAATGATACCTGAATCGCCAGTCACTGTTAGATAACATAGCTGGTATATTGGATATGATGTGTGGAAGCACTAATTTACCTCCAAGTCCGCAGGCTAATCTATCTATCGATGATTCAGCTACGACGTTGTTACTATAAAACATCATCATATTAATTCAAAAACCTCGAAATATTCTGCTCAATAAACAACAATGAAAATTAAGTGAATTCATATCTAACTGCAAGTTTGCTTCTATAAATAGCAATTTTTACAACAGGAAATGACACTTAACGTTCGATGACTAACTTTTCGTTATCTTCGTCAACAATCTCATCGGAACAACTCCATTCCTGATCTTCATCTAAATCCGCCATCATCTTCAAAATACTCTGAATCAAAGGTCCAATATACGATTGGGCTTCTTTCTTCATCATAGCAGAACCAACTTCGCTTAATGTTACGATAACTTCCAAGGCCAAATGGCGAATTTCATCGTCAATTTCTTCATTTGAAAAAACCTATTAATTGAGATGATTAGAAAGATAAATTCATCAATTGAACGGGAAGGACTCACTTTTAAGCAAAGTTCGATTACGCCGCCAATATGAGGCCGTAAAAATTTTGGCGATGATTCGCATAAATCGATGAACGATTTAATAACAGAGTCATCATCCCAGTTTTGTAAATTCTCGGCTAAAACCTTCGCAAATCATAATGAATTAATATACGTGAATATTTGAACATTTCAACGAAACTAAATATCAATTACTTGAACGATACTGGGAAGTAAATCTTGGAAATGTTTCTGAATAGGGGCTTCTTTTTCATGTAAAATTATAAACGAACAAACAGCACGTACAGCTTGAGCTCGAACCTAAAATATTTCCATAGTTCAAGACACGTATTCTCAGAAATTACGAAATTATCGAGAACTCACTTTACTATCAGACCCATCCATCAAGGATTGTTGCAGCATTTGTTTGATTAAATTTAAATTATTATTTTGCTGATTTCCAAAAACTCCGGGAACGTTACTATAAACAGAATTGAAATATGTTAATACCAACGCGATATATTAGCCTACATATGAAGTGTTATGTGATGAGAATACAATCATTAAAGATTTAATCGACTGGCAACAATGTACAAGGTGGGTTGAAACATAAAACATTCATTGATAATCAATATGTGAACTCGAATACTTACGCAAACATTCTTAAGCTACATTCTTTCATTTGAGATGATGTCGAACTAGCACATCTGAATAAAAACTGTAGAAATTCAGGCCACTGGTTGTTACCATCTTCGTCTACTAAATTCCTAGCTAATTCGGAAACAATATCACACATCTTTTTCTTCAACCCATCGTTTGATTCCGCTTGTACCAAAAGTAATAAACATTTTTTCAATTGATCTTGATCTTCTACGGTGAGCTAAAATCAAACATCGTGATTATAATCAACGAGCTAATAACACAATACATTATAAATATAAAGTGAAACCATACTTTTGGATAAAATTCTGGGAAATCGTTCGTCATGAGACGTCTCATTAATACGCAAGCTAGTTGCTTTTCAGCATCTGGTAAAACTTCATCGGTGATGGAATTCAATAAAAATAATATCCTAGCCTCAGTCGGGATGTTATTAAAAGCTTCCTGGATAAAATAAACGATAAAATCAATGAAAGGCTATTAATATGGGTAAAAATTAGTCAACTCACTTCAGCCTTGGTCCGATTTTCGGCTTCTAAACTCAACAAGCAACTGAGGATTTGTCGAAAATTATTCGTATCTACCGCCATTGGTGTTATACGCATTGAAAACCTCCACGTTTTAAAAATATGAACTGCTCGATCTCGTGTAGATTAATTTTCACTAATGAAACGAATTACAAGGAATGTCGAATGTCGTGTTACACCGAATATTTACTTACGCTCCCAAATGTGTAAATTGATAAAACCACGTTTTTAATTATCAAAACCGCGAACCAAGAAACCGACTTATTCCGAGGTATGACGAATTCCTAACTTATATGAAAAGTAAGAGGGTGTGACAATGACAGAAAATTTACTATAAACGGATTATTTTTCTTATAATTCACGTTGGATTTTACTCAAATATAAAGATTACGTACAGTACCAAAGCACTGAGACCATTGTGTACGTAATTTCAGTTACTTCCAAAGTTCCAATGATGTTGCGCTCTTTTGCCAAACGTAAAATCTCAAGTCCACATGTTTTTCGCACCGCCTGTTGTAAAAGAATTCATATCTGGCTACCTGGCTACACTGATTTAGTTAGTATTTCCAACATTCCTTCATTCCTTCGCATATTGTTACCTTGATTTTTTTTTGCAGCATCGATCCTTCTGAAGTTTTGATCCTTTATACAGTCGGAGACTTGAAAGATATTGTACAAAGTCAATTTCCTGTTTTTTTTTTATTTCGTAAAATTCTTCATCAACGAGTATGAATTTTTGAACAAGGAAGCAATTTTCTTACCAAAAGACAACCATCAAATACAATAATACTCATTCGTAAAACTTGATTTCTGTTGATATTAACAAGAATGGTCGTAGATTGGTACCAAATCAATATATTTCACTCTTTTTCTTCAGATTCAGACGCTTGAAACAATTCTGGATGATTTTCATTAATTAACACAAATTTATTTAATACTTCAACGATACACGATAAAACAAAATAAAACATCATTAATAATTAATTAAATAATAATTTAAAATACACTTCTTAGAACACCACTGTTCTCCGAAAAACGAATAAATAAGTTGGAAAAAACACTAGTAAGTAATTAGAATAAAATAATCAAAACTGGTCAAATACAACTTTTAAACGATAGAGAGATCAATTAAACACGATTCACGTTTCGTTTTTTAAGAAAAAAGATGTCAACTAAAACGATAAAACTTGAAAGAAATAAACACATGAATTTCGATACACGTCGTAAAAATATAAAACATCAATTTCATTTTCTTTTTCGTTTTAATTTTCTTTCTCCATCCGTAAAATAAAAAGGATTAATCGGAGTGGTAACAACAAATGGTTTAAGTATACCATTAGCAGGTAATTTCGAGCCATTAAATGGTGATTCCGGTTTCAATTCAAGATCTTTCTTGTACGACGGAATATCTGTAAAGTTATAAATTTAGGTATAAGTATATTTACGAATGATTATTGAAAAAATGACGAAAAAAAATAGCGAAATTCTTTATTAAATGTGTCAACACAAATATCTTATAAAATGTGATTAACCTTGATATGTATTCTCTTCCAATTTAAACATGACTTTTTTCCGTTTTTCAGCAATTCGTAAACTTTTTCTTTGAGAGGATACTTCTGTTTTCTGAGGTGTCCCTTCTAATTTCTCATTTCTTCGAGAGGATGTTTTTGTTTTCTGAGGTGTTTCTTCTAATTTTTCAATCTCCACCATCGGTTCGATTCTACGATTTCTAAGTACTCTAGTGGTGACCTCGGTTTTTTTAGCTCGAGGGGTTCGCTGCTTTTTCGGCGTGACAGTGGATTCCTCAGGTAATTTATCATCATCGGTGCATTTTGATGCCTAAAACATGAATAACGTAAATATCGAATATTTACGAGTAATATGAAGAGACGTAAGTATTATGCTTACCAATTCCAATACCACTGAGGAATCTATTGTTTTCCATTTTGGACTACCAATAACTTCGACCTAAAATTCGAACAAAACAATTAATATCGGTAATTTCATTTTGGAAAATATTTGAAAAAATTACCTCCGCGTTGTCCGAAGGTTTTTGCTCATCGTCACCGTCTTTTTGCGAATCCAGTTGGTCTTTTTTAAAATCAACGATAACATATTCATGACCTTTTTTCATCAATTCTGGGTTCTCTTTTACTACTGAATTTGAAACAATAATTTCGTGTATATCACTATAATCGATATCTTCAATCGGCAATGTATCGCTAGATTTTTCATCATCTTCGTCCTTAGGTGCAACGTTCTCTACTACCCAATTCCAATCAACCTTTTTGGTTTTTTTTTTCTGCTCTAATTTTCGACATGATTTTTTAACCGATTCAGACGAGTTTTCTGAGCATTTTCTTTTGGTGGGATAACGTTGCAAAGCTCGGATTAATTTTTCAGTATTAGTTAATTTTTTGGGATTTCTATCTATTGCTTCTTCTTCATCTTCTAATCTTTGACAATATTGCTTAATCAATTTAGTCATTTTTTCTTTGGGACGTTTTCTTTTTTTAGGATGATCTTGTATTTCTCGCATTAATTTATCGGTATCGTTTACCGACGTTCGTAGCCTCTGTAAAATTAACAACGGGTATATTGCGACTATTTGTAAACCTAAAGGTAATAAAAATCTTACCGAAATACTAGAAAACATTGCGATCATTTGGTTAAGAATGTTCTTAGCTTTTTTGGAGAGTTCTGGTTTCGATACGTATTTTTGAATAAATTTGACAAATACTTTTTCATCGAAAGCAATATACGGCAGGAAAACATCAACTCCTCCCGGTCTAGGATCCAAAGCGCTTGTATTGACTGCATCCTCGTCGGATTCAGAATTTTCGTTATTCGTCTACAAAAATACTAACTACATAAATGAATGTTCTACGTTGTGAATGAAATAATTATAAAAACGTACTTCTTTATCACAGTGTTCACTTAAGGCTTTTTGATTAATGTGCAATTTCAGTTGACGAACCAAATTGCCAAAAACGTTGTTATTAATTGAATTCACTATTTGCATGGAAGGTCGAAGATCAGCGATACATTCGAGGAATCCTTTTAGTAGTAAGACTAAAGTATCGGTGGTAACTTCACCTTTAGAAATCTAAATACAAATCACAATAACAATAACCTATGACGAGACACAAAACTGATAGGAATAGGTCAATTCAATTCAACTCACTTTAGCAACTTCTTCGGTGAAAATTTCATTTAAATGTAAGGCCAAGCTATATGGTAGGATCTGAAGCGCGTTATATAACTCTTTACTAAATAATTCCAATTTCTCGGTTTCCCAATTGTGATTCTTCAATAAAATAAGAATTTGTCTCAAGAATCGACGAACAAACATGAGGAATTTATCAATTCTATAGTGACTGATACGATCCCACTGGTTTACTAACGAATTGAAGAATCCTCTAATGTAATACATCGCAGATTGATAATTCTCAATCAAATGCATCATACTGCTGATGCATTCAACAGCTTCTTCCTAGAAAAATTTGACATCGGTTTTGACTACCGGTAAAGAAACAAAAAATTCTGCTCAAGGTAAATCATCTCACCTGTACTAAAGGTTTGTCAGACATCCAAACGTAATAGAATAGTCCATTCCAAATCCGGTTGAAATCGTCTTCTTTTACACCTACAATTACTCATTGTTAAATTTCTAAATTGCACACTGGTATATTATTCTATCAAAGTCATACCATTTTTTAGTCCAATTTTTTGAAACCATTTTTTTAAAGATGAAATACCACGATTTCTCACTTTTAAATCGTTGGATGTAAGAAGTTTACAAATTACTACTTCCTCAGTAACCACTTCCAATCTATCGTTGTAATCTGCTATCGGTGCCATTATTAAGTAAATTAAAATTCACGGCGTAGTAACATATCAATTTTAAAACACGTTGATTTCTCTAAATTTAAGGTAAAAATCTCAACATTACACATTCACTTCAAGAAAATTCATTCAATTATCAAGATTTTACTACACCACGTGCAATCACCAATTTTTCACCAAATGATCGGAAGTATAGACAATCGGAAGGTTCTGAAAATTTTATGCGCATCTTTTTCTTTGCACTACGCGTCTTCCGCGCAGTCGTAAGTCACTGCATGACCAATCAAAATGCGCGTAGTGACTAAAAATACAAAATAACCAAAACCGAAACCACTTTATTGAGCTCACGAAGTAGCTTATCATCAATTCCTTATCATTGTTTTCGATATCAACAACTTCTTTATTAGTTAAGAACGAAATAAACGTTTCATTTTTTGATTTATTATAATTAAAAACAATACTATTCATACTTTATAAGTACAAGTATAAGTATACAGTCGTGAATGAATTTCAAGAAATTACCTCGAAGGTAAAACTTTATCGAAAAATATGGCTTTAAATGTGATTAACGATCTTGATTTCAACGACGTGATAGCCAAAAAGGAAACTGATTCAAATCAAACCCAAACTCCTCAATTTGTATGCGATATATGTGGTAAAATGTACAAACATAGATATAATTTAGAAGCTCATATAGGAATTCATAACGGCTCGAGCTTGTACTCTTGCGAATTTTGCGGTAAAGCATTCACTCAAAAAATTAGTTTAAAAAGACATTTACCAATTCACACTCAAATTCCTCAATACACGGTTAGTACTTCGCATGTCATTTCGGTTCCCATAATTAATTCTAGCTGAAATTAATTTCGCTTCGGTTTCAGTGCAATATATGTGACAAAGAATTCATACACGAAAAAACATATAAAAGGCACATGTCCAATCATACCGGACTGAAAGCAGCGTACTGTCCAATTTGTAATTTGGGTTGTGATAATAATACAGAATTAAATAGACATTTACGCTGTCACACTAACGAAAAACCATTTTCTTGTGATATTTGTGGTAAATGTTTCAACCAAAGGTACAATATGTACGCGCACAAACGTACTATTCACGAAGGTTCGAATGGATCTAGTAAATCTTCGTTTCAAAAACGGTTAGTATTCTTGATTTTTTTTTGTTCGTTCCTAATAACTTTCATTGCTTTAATCTTTTCCATACAGATGTCCATTATGTGATATGGTTTATGAAAGAAGCAAGCTTGCAGAACATTTATCGGAATACCATACTTTGGTTCAGTCGTCTATGATTACGTAGCATAGTCTATACATTTGATATTTTTAAGGAAGAAACTATATGGCTAATTGATTTAACCACGAATTTAAACGTTAATAAATTATTAATTACATTTATTTTGAACAAATCAGATAATACATTAACTACTACGAATAACTTTTAAAAGCTTATCAAGTATAAAAAAACAAAAAAATGAACGCATAATAAATTGATGAAAACATCGAAAATATTGATTGAAGTACATTTCATCCAACTACTAAAAATCTAAATAGAGATACCTCACATTTAAAATAATTTTTCAATGTAACAAAAAAAAAGTACACCAAGTTATTCGTTTTTACGATTACCAAAAATCGAGTCGTTTTTGTAGACTTTTGTCTTAATGTTACTTTTTCCTAATAACTTCATGCTGGCAAGAGATATACCGGGATCAATAGGTGTCCTACAAACATCTTCAACATAACACACTGGTTTACGCGTCGAACGATTCAGAGGGGTTTTACAAATATTCAAAGATTCGTAGCTTTTTTCAGAAAGCTTACTAGAAATTTTAGATATCCCTAGAGGAGTTTCATAAAGAGAAGCACATATGTTAGAGGTATTATCACCATTCAACGGACTGTCGATTAGCAATTTTTCTTTTATCTGAAAGAAAAAAATTGATAAGTAAAATTAGAACAAGTTGAGACGAATTTAAATTTACCATCTCTTGGAGCGGTTCTTCAATTTTATTGACAAAATTATTCGGACTCGTACGATAAGCTGAAATGATCGAACTAACATTACTAGATTCCGATTCATTCATATTTTCTTCGTTTATGCTTTCTGAATCATTGGCGGAAGTATCTTTATCGATATCACAGGTCTGCAAATACAAGTTCGATTAGAAAGAAAAATCGGCGATGGATATGTATCAAGAAAACAACAGATGTAATACCGCTTCGTCGTATGATAGATAATTTCCGCTCGTTTTTAAGCGCTTTTCAATTATATTCAAATCGTCAATAACGTCACTTATGAAATTGGTAACCCCTTTACTATTGTCTATATATTCTTCGAGTATTTCTTTTTCTTCTCGAAGGCAACGTTCACAATTTTCCTTAAATGTGAGAAGAAAGTTAGGACGATACGGTTTAATTTAATTGAAGACTAAATCAAAGTGTTTAATTTGAACCTTCATAGCATTGACTTCTTCTTCATAATCTTCCAAGACCTTCAGTGCAGCATTTTTTGTTTCTTCGGGAGCGAAAGACAAGCCCAAATTTTTCACATTAGTTAACTTTTTTTCCAGATGTTGAACACCCTTATCAATTCGTTTAGCTTTATAGAGATATTCATCAAAGCTACTTTCACTTTCAAACACACTCATTCTAAACAAAACACATGAAAAGTATATTGTATAAAATTGGAAGTACAGAAAAAAGGTACTAGATGAAAGAAAAAATTATTAGTTTACTTAATTAATTCGATATTTACTACTCATTACTTTAGGCAGAAATATTTTAAGCGTACTCCATTACTTTTGTCAATTGTTTACACTGTTCGCGCGGAAAACGAGAGAGAAGTATTCCAGTGTTCTCTTTTACAACTAATTCAAAAATAGCTAAAAATGTCTCAATTGGTTTCACTGAAAAACAATCATGCGTTTGTGTGTATTACTTATTCCTTGTTTGCATTCCAATAAAATTCTCATTCCATTTTCATATCGAAAGAAGAGTTTTCAAAATTATTTCATTTTTAGTTGTGAAACTTTCTCGAGTTTTCTTTAGTTTTCTGTTTCCACGTTTTGGTGATTTGACTGCTGCATTTGGATTATCATTCCATAGTTTTATAGTCAAATTGAAGTTGAGCTTACTTTGACAGTGAATCACGAAGTAATCAGATTTCGCTATCACTTTACCGATCTACATATTCTTCATAATGGTAATATTTATTTGATGTTGATTTCAAAATATAGGGCGATATGTAACTGGACTTCTCATTACTTTTTTTGAATTGCTATCTTTCTGATGTTCATCATCTTTAGTTAAAATAATTACTCTTCATTTACACGTCAATTATTATTCAAACTGTTTCAGTCAGTCACTGATTTTTTGAAAACTTTACCAAGTTATGATAAGAACAATTTTTCGCGATTCCATACAGACAGCACCAATAGAACTTGTGTGAAACGCCCCTCTGTTTACATTTCAACCGAAGAAATCCCTTCCGAACAAAGTTTGTATTTTTTTTATTTTCTATATCTATGAGATTTGATATCTTAATACTTGTATGGAGTAATCAATACAAACTGCTTAATTGATTTTTCAGTCATCGTAACAGAAAAAACCAATATTTTATTGAGATATCTGCATCAAAGATGGGACAATTGTGGTCAGGTGAGTGAACTCGAAGCCAAGTGAGATGGCAAAGATTGACTATTTCACAAACTTTTTTAATTTTTAGAACTCATTGTCTCAACAGAAGAAACGCGATCAAGCAACGGACAGCGGGAATTCTGATGAAATGGCAGTAATTCCCCGTAAAAGGATACGAATTGAATCGAATTCTATATAAATTCTTGATGTTTTTACCCTATGTTGTTGTGTTTCATCTTCATATCTTTTTCCATTGTTCGAGTACCCTCTTTTCCAATGTAAAAAAGTATTAATCCAATTTTTAGATGATGCAAAGGAGATCGTGCTGCTCTATCTTATTTATACCACATTTCTCGGTAGAAGGCGATTTTCATTTGTAATTTGTTTTTAGTGCTTTTTCCTCTCAATTTCATCATGATGTTTCAAGGGTTCAATTGTAAAGCTATGTGAATGTTCATTAAACATTTTTTTCAACTTTATTATGGTGAAGAAAATTGATTTAATGTGTAAATAGGACGTCCGTTACGAAATTTTTAATTAATTTTGAACTATGAAAACGTAACCTAGTTATTTTTCCTTGTTGTAATATTACGCGTATATATGATAGTTTTATACCAATTATTTAAACGTATTAGTATTTAGCACTTGCAAGACGTCTGAATAAAATTGATGAAAGATCACATCAAGAAATGCTATTAACCGCACAGTCTGGATCGTATTCGATGCTTTTAAAAAAAATTAAAACACAAGTTAACTTTAAGCTTAAATTTACTAAAGCTTGTAATGTACTTAAAATACAATAATTTACATTAAGAAAACAGCAATTTTTCTTGTTAGGTGAACAAGATTTTTCGTTGGTTTTACACATCCGTTGTTTAGAGTGAGAAGTGAATTCTATTTCACAATTTTATTAAGTAAATATAATAATAACGAGAAAAAATATTTCTTCTTCATTTGAGATTTTAGAAAAAACGGAAGAGTCATCAAAATTTTCATGGGTAAACCACATTGCAACTGCCAATAGAAAACCACGATACGTCGTATTTGATCTTTAAACGACAAAATTTTCATGGTGATGAATGAACTATTTTTTCGATTCATTTACAGGATGTAACTGAAGAATAAACTAGAAAAGTTTCGATCATTATAATTAGATTTAAAAAACGAGAATATTAACGAGTTTCAGCTTTATGTCTCGGCGGTTTAAATGTTTTTAATTTCTTAACTTTCTTGGTTGACGAAGTATTAGCTTGAAATTGTTTCCAACTTTCGACTCTAGTTTGTCTTGATTCCTAAAAATATTTCAATAATCAATAAAATCGCGTGTTTTTGTAATGTTCAATAACTTAATAACTCTCGTCTTACGTCAAAATTCTTTTGCCATTCCCTTTGCAGAACCGCTTTTTCCTCCTCTTCTATTTCTTGCTCTCTCTGCCTCTTTTTCTCTTCCATATTTCTTTGCTCTAAATTTCTTCGTCGACGTTCTGCTTCTGCAAATAGTTTCATCGTCATGACCCACACCGCGTGTTTATATTTTTCTGGATCTTCTTCGTCAACAGGTTCATTTTTTTTTAATTTCTTCTTTTTTTCACTAATCATAAGATTAGTGCGTTCTTTAGCTTCTTCCACAATATCTAAACATTTCTTTCTAGTTTCTTCGTTTTCGATAATTTTCCAAGCTTTGCAGACAATTTCAAACGCTCTTTCTGCTTTTTCCTTGTCGTTTGGATTTTTATCAGGATGAACTAATAATGACAACTGAAACACAAGACTACTGTTTAGATCAAAATCTAAAAATGAATCAAACAAATAAAACAAGAATTACTCTTCTGTATTTAGTTTTAGCAGCATCAATGGCATCTTCTGGTTCTATCTGAAGAACTTCGTATGGATTTAAATTAAAGTACGTCGAGCCGGGTCGCAGCAAACGGGCAATCTGCTGATCTGAAGTTAATACAGAGTCGCGTTTCTCGATAGCTTTCACCTACGACATACACTCTGTTACTTTTATTGGTCCTAAAACGAAAAAACATTTTCCAATACAAAAGTTACCTCTGTGTAAAAACTGTCGAAATCTTCTTTGGCGCCTTCCATTTCAACGAAAAACAATTCCGTTTAAACGTAAGAACGAGAAATGTGTGTTCCAAAAAACCAACAATGGAATCAGCAGAAAAGAAACATAATAATTTAAACGTTTAATAAGGCAAATTTTCAGGTGAAATTTAATAAAACGTCTGAAAAAATTTCGATTACAAACAAACATCAAATCACTTTGACTTTTTGTGATAAGAATGGATCTTGAAAATTTTTTTGAGCGATTATCATTTCGAAGAACTGTCTTTCCGCAATTTTTCGAGCGTAATGTTTTTTCAAGTATTTTACTATTTTCTATCTTTTTATTTTTATTCTTTAAAAAAATGAATTAATAATTTGATTCTTATGTTTGGATTTTTAAAATTTTACTACAAAAAAATAACACATGTGCATCAAATCCAAAATTTCACGTTCTACTTGGTTCTAGTCCCCGCCCTTTCTGCGAAATCATTTCCTTCACTTATCGGAAATTTAATTTAGTTCTTGGAATTTTTTTCTTCAATCAAATTCAATTTAAAATTTTTTAAGTTTAAATGATGGAAATCAAGAAATATGAAAAATCAATTGCATACAATTTCATTATTTTTATTCATTGGTAATAGTATTTCAAATCTTGAATTAATTGGAATAAGTAAAACAATGAATCGGCAGGTAATTAAAATGCCCACCTTATAATAAAAATGAGTATTTACTGCTAAGATGGCACAAAAAGATTGTAAATCACTTCAATTTTATTTCCTTATAATAATTTCTGTTCATCAAGAGATCAAAATTAATTAAAGGTTCAAGATGAGGTATTTTTTCTGTCCATCATTCACTATTTCATCTTTTGATCATGTCATGTTTTGAGGAATGACCAGAGTAATAGAAATCAAAAAATTGCAGTTTTAGTTGACTATTTTTTTTTCAAGAATTACTAGTTGACTCATATTTTACGATAACGGACATGTGGAAAATGAGAAACTATTTATAAGGAGAATCGTAATAAATTTGTAGTAAGATGACGTTAGGCATCGAAAAAAGGTATTCGTACAAATTCGTAGTTTCACGCTATGAATAGAAATTCAATACCTATCTTTGAATTATTCTTGAATCAAAATCAATTTCTGACCAAATAGGTCCCTATTTCCCGTATTTATAAAAATTATTTCATAACTTCATGAACAACAAAAAAATTACATAAAAACAAGTTAGGTAAATCGAAAAGAACGCTGGGAAGATTGGAAGCTCTTGCTTAAGCCCATTCTTATTTCTTATCCATAATTTTGCTCTGTTTAACAAGATTTTTTTCGTAAAAGCCGTCGTCGTAAAATTACTCATTGTGACTAATGTGACTAAAATAAAACTTGACTAGCAGCGACGAGTCACAAAATGATCCACCTCTGTATCGCTTCTCTACCTACAACCTACTACATGCTATACTGGAGAAGTGGACATACGAACTCGCTTCCATCATAAACAAGGTCATAACTGTACGTAGTCTTGAATTTGTTGGTGGGAGACTTGAACTTCCAAAGCAGCTGATTTCATAAATGGGTTTAAATCTATATTCCGAGTGAAACTTTTTCCGTTTTGATTTGTTTTGGTATTTCATTTCCTACACAAATAGTGAATGCTGTGAACAGTGATACGGTGGTACGATTTATTCACGAAATGGAGACATCAAATGATGAATCAATATCGTAACTTTAATTTCTTACTCGGATATCAATGTAATTAACTTTCTTATTTTTTTTAAGTAAATCATCTTCTCTAAATTATTTTCATCGAACATTTTGCGTTTGGTGAGTTGAACGCTGGTAAGTGAACATTTATATTTATTTCATAGTTTAGCATTTATTTAGTTGGAATTTTATTATTTTGCATAATTGTATTGATTTTCGATTTTTAAAAACGTTAAATTTGCTTGCATAGGATAATAATTGTGGTCATAAATTAGTTACCTATACCTACATATGTGTGTATTGATAAATGAGTTTGATATCACATCAATTTATTTATCTCATCTTTTAAGAAACAAACGTAGATTCACTATAACCCATTAAACATTATTCAAAAATGTATTAGACAATAACCCATCGTAGATGGGTGTAATTTTTTGAAGATTTGAAAATCTATAATAGCTAGCAGGTATTATTTTACCTAATCAATTAGCCCTTATGCAATTAAAACTCATCACCTGACCATTTACGATATCTACCTGTTCATGTGTTACGATTGATAACATTCATTAATTGTTTTTTTTTCAATACAAAGCTTTGGTGATTGAAATGTTAACATGTTTTTACCATATTTGGCGCCCGCAATTTGAAAAGATTACATTCTTCGTCGTCATACTTGTTTGCCTCGTTGCTTCCTACGTTAAAAAAATACACTTTAGAAATCGAAATACTTATGGATTACATGATTTGTTGTTCATTCAGAGCTTTTGTTTTCTTTTTTTCTCCGAATTATGTAATGATATAAATTTTTTCATTTTTAAATGTTCCCAAACGAAAGGTGCGGTCATATTGTACTTCCTGTGACATTATGAAGTATTTAAACCAAAATATTTCTTTATGGAATGCCGAAATAAATGACACGGGCAGTAAATATGATGCAGATATGTGAAAAGGGGTTACGTAAATAAAGATAAACCAACGAAAATGTTAATTTGTTAACAAATTGTTATTTTTGTGATGCCTCGTAACTAAAGAGACGAATTAAAAATAATTATGTAAAGAAAGACAAGTCGAGATGCACTCGTCGAATTGTTCTTTCGATGTGAATCGCCAGAGGAAGTGTTATGATATGTAATGTCGCAATAGTCCTGCTCTAATATTAGTAAAATTCGCATAATTTAACATGTAATTTTTTTCCACCAGATCATTATGTATAATCATGGAACAAATAAACACCAACCACTGTATTGGTTTAAAGGTCGATTAAAAAATGAAATGTATCTGAAAAATATGTTGCTTCAAGCTGCGTTTATTTTGCTCAGTTGTTCGTTCGCTTACTCCGCGGATAATAAGTAATTGTCGTAATTTTTATTGCAAACGATGACAAGATTAATAAGACAATTAACGCGTATTCCATTATTTTCAGTTTTTATTCCATCGTTTCTCCCAAAGTTTTAAGACCAAATAGTGATTATCTTATATCAGTAAGCATCCAATATGCAGAAGCGCCTACCCTCGTTTCTTTAGAAATCAGTGGTCAACAAAACAGCGGGGGCGTTTTCAAAGTTTCACAATCTGTATCCGTTGAACCATTCTCAACACGAATTGTTCGCCTGGAGGTATTTAATACGATTATCTTCCGCCATAGTGCCCTATTCTACGTATTTATTTACTTTTTCAGATCAGCGATGTCAGCCCAGGTTCATATACTTTGACCGCCCAAGGAACCGGAGGAATTAATTTTAAAAATACGACTAATTTAGAATACATGCATAAGAGCTATTCTGTTTTTATACAAACAGACAAAGCTATTTATAAACCAGGTCACAAAGTGTTGTTTAGAGTTATTGTATTAAATCCCACCCTCAGGCCAGTTTCCACTACGTTTTTAGATATTTACTTCACGGTACGTCACTTTCATAATTACGGGTAGTTTTCTGCGATATTTTACCCAATCATCGTTCATTACAGGATGGTAAAAATAATAGAATCAAGGAGTGGAAACATCAGGTGACAACTTATGGCGTTTTATCCTCGGAATTACAACTTAGCGAACATCCGGTACTTGGTAATTGGAACATAACCGTCAATATACAAGATCAGGTGTTCAAGAAAAGTTTCGAAGTGGCTGAGTACGTTCTACCGAAATTCGAAGTGTCGATTAATGCACCTGCTCATGCTACTTTTAAGGATAATCGTCTCATGGCAACAATTCACGCAAAGTTCGCATTTTTTACCCTATCTGTAAAAATTGTCGATAAAACAATTCTACGATATTGATATGATTTTTCAGATACACTTACGGAAAACCGGTAAAAGGAGAAGCGACTGTTTCCGTGAATCCAAATATTTATTCTGGAGTAATTCAACCATTTTTATTAAATCCTGTTTACAAAGTTGTTCCTATCAATGGAAAAGCGGTTGTGGAATTCGATTTAACGAAAGATCTAAAGTTAGTTGCGTGGGAAATTTTTCTGTATAAGTTTTATCCGGTGACTCACTCCAGATTTAATTATTATCGTATTCTAGATTATCCGACGATTATGAACGTATTATTCAATTGGATGTCGCGGTTGAAGAATCTCCGTCTGGTCGTCGTCAAAATAATTCTATTCAAGTTGTTTTACACAGACACAGATATAAAATGGAACTAGTCAAAACTATGGAATATTTTAAACCCGGATTGAGATATTCAGCTCATGTGAGAATTCATTTGAAAAAAATTTATATCTTTGATTGAAAAATATAATTTATCGATTTCATTCAACAGTTGAAGCTTTCATACCACGATGGAAAACCAGTAACAGACAATGTAAACTACGTCAAAGTCAAGCAATTTTATTCTTATAACGATGAAGAATTTTCTGAATCCAAATACAAATTATCCGAAGATGGTATTGTTGATCTACATTACTATCCACCACGAATGAACGTGACAGTTTTACGAATTGAAGTAGGTTTTTCTTTCTAATTAAAATTAATTAGGTGTTCATGCTTTCGCTTTATACATATTACGTTTAATACTTACAAGTCACTATTTTTTGATATGTTTAGGCAGAATATTTGGATTTGAAGGAATCATTGCCATCGATAGCAGCCGCGGTATCGCCCAGTAATACCTTCATTCAAGCTATTTTGAAAACGAAAAATCCTACAGTAAGTAATATATTAAGTATGTACATAACAATTCATGAAGATGCCAGAATTTTACTTGAAAGAACAATTTTCAGATTAACCAATTCGTAGAAATTGATATCAACTGCACCGAACAAATAGAATTCGTTAATTATGAAGTATTCGGCCGAGGGGGTATAATCACCGCAAATACCTTCGTTTTGCCTAGAAACAGTTCTACGGCTACAATCAAGGTGATGACAACCGCCACAATGGCTCCAGTTGCCCATTTCGTAGTTCATTACGTAAACGACTTCGGAGAAGTAATCGCAGACGAATTGGATATCGAGTTGAATGAAATATTACAAAATTACGTAAGTTAAATTTGAAAATGTATGTGTTCGATAAATTGAGCAAATAATCTAAAAAAATATTTCCCAATAGGTACGCGCGACATCTTTACAAAATGAACTTGAACCAGGAAATCCGGCTGAAATACTTTTGGAAGCGAAACCACATTCATTTATTGGAGTACTAGGTGTAGACCAGAGTGTTTTATTATTAAAAACCGGTCACGATATTACTCACGTAAGTGCAACTTAAATTTACAAATTATCGTAATTTCTCCCTTAAAAATTTCAATTTTTTATAGGACACCGTGTATAACGAATTAAAATCATATGATACTGGTGATGGATCGAGTCTCCGATATATCCGTGATATTGCCGATGAAAGGTCAATGCATTTAATGCCAAGTTCATTTACTGCCCAACAAGCCTTCACGGTGAGTTAACCTTGATTTATAGATGAAATTAAGTTGAAGGACGTTACCTATATTTTTATTTATAGAAATCTGGAGCATCTATTATGACCAATGGTTACGTTCACGAACATAATCCTTGGGGTAAGTTTCGCCTTATCGAAATAAATAATCACTTAATATGCTACAATTTAAATCCAATATAATACTAATTCATCTAATCAAACTTTTGTAGCCTTTTGAAATAACTAAACAATGTAAGCACAATATTATAGGTACTTAGCTAACAACCTACTTTATTGCTGAATTCAATTATCACGGATCTTTCGTTTTTGTCAGAGAAATTCCTTACCTAAAATATCACGTCTTTAATAGATTGAATATATCTGTATGTATGTGTATGTGTGTACATAAATAACACGTGTTGGTGAACTAAAAAACATGTTTACGCTCTACAGAAATAAGAAGTAAATTAACACGTGTTTTTCTGATTTTATTTAAATTCGAAATTTCACTAGCCGTTAGGGACAGGGAATCTGAATTTTACTCCGACCAATAGAAATGTGTTTATACTTCCTCGCACTTCTTCGTCAACAACCATCTCGCAGCGCCTCGTTCACCGTTGCAC
>QBDW01006689.1:0-16232 GCA_003261595.1 Maconellicoccus hirsutus
GCTATACCTATTACCTACCAAATACCTAGACAGCTATCTACTACCTACCTACTGCCTAAAAGTCTACCTGTATAGCGTATAGTCATACGGTACGTAAATGTATAATCAACCACCTCATCCTACACCGACCACCATACGCGTCGGCGTCGCAATCGATATTACGAAATATCGAACGAAACAGCCCAACGATGAATAATTGAAAGAAGAGAGAAAGAGAGAAAGAGAGAAAAAACGGAACTTTCGGGCTTCGTATGCACGATGTACGAACTACGAACGAACATAAACAAGATTATTCCGACAACAAAACCAACCGGCGTGATAATGATAACGTATAGATCACACAGGCTACGCCGCAGAAAGCAGAGAGGATTTTACTCTACGTCATCAGTCCTTGAACTCTATTTTGAACGCAGTCATCAGACAAAGCCGTCTTACTGTATGTCGTACATTAATTCAATGACGAATTGACGAGTGACTGCTCGGTAAAGGGTAAAGAGTTAACATACCTACGAGTACCTACGTGACTCGTATAAACACGCAGATAGAATGGTCGAAAAGCAAAATTTTTCAATTTTTTCAAAATTTCAGTCTTTACAGGCGTTTTAACATACCTTTACCTATCTCAAACCTCTACAAAGTAATTAGACGAGCATAGGTTCTCCATATTTTCCATTTCCTTTTCTAGACAATATTCACCACCTTTTATACAACCTAATACATACAGTATGTATAAAACCGCAAAGTCAAATGCTTCAAGAGTACTCGTCGCGTTGTCGGCCACAATTTGTTGGTCAATCAGCTGATACGCGTGTAATTGTAAGAAACAGCGTCGAGAATGCCCTCTGCCTCGATAAATATTATAACAAATTATCGCGTAATCATTAATCGATAACGTCGCGCTACTTGTAAGAACTCCCCAAGCGCCTAACTAGTAACTGCCTACTCTGTGTCTATACTTCCCTATCCCTACATGAAATCAACTCCCGCTCAAAATTACCAAACACGAAACAACCTCATTTAAAAGACATTTTCAACAGTTCGATCGAGCTCTTTTCATACGCGCAAACAAATCAATGAGTCATATAGGGCGAATTAAATTTACGAAGCGAAAAGGGCTCAATCGATTAATCCTTACACCAATCAGCATCAGCAAAATCACAAACGACTCGACGACAACGATACAATATAATGCTGTACTTGATACAGTACAGCCAGGGCCACGTGTACATTAAGGTATGTACGTAATATGTTACGTATAATACGTAATTTATATATACGAACATATAAAATGGTGGCCATTTTCTTTGTGACCTCATCACGTCACAACTAGCGAACCGAACTTCATCAAATTCTGAACTGGTAAATTACCGGTAATTATCGTAAATACCGAAAGTTAATGGTAAGTTACCGAAAAATCGCAAATTTATGGTAAATCATCATTGGTTATTTACTGTAAATCAACAGTAAATTACCGTAAATTGGTGGTAAAATACACAAAATTACGGTAAATTACTGCAAAATATGGTTAAATCATTGTAAATTACTTGTAAATTACAAAAACTTACGGTAAATTACCATAGATTACAGGTAAATTACCACAAATACCGCGAACTTACGCTAATAAATTACCGATGAATTATATAAATTAAATTACCGGTAAATTACAAAAAATTTACGGTGAATTACCACACATTACCGGTAAATTACCATAAATTACCGCAAATACCGCAAACTTACAGTAATTATTGCAACTTATCAAGATCGTACTCGTATTATAAAATGACATTTGCAACAATTTTACTGTCATTCGCTTTTCTGTAATAACGGTAATTTACCCCAACTGCCATAAGCTTCTGATTTAAATGTCAGCCAAAAGGTCGAGAAGATTTTTGTAACATCAACTACGATTGAGGGTTATTAAGAATAGAAAAAAAAGGAGTGTGCACCAACTGGCGAAGCTTGTACGTATGCATATTATAAGCAGGACGAGTAGGTAATAGGTGTAAGTGTTCGGAAACTTTTTAAAGTAGGCGTACTGTAGTGTGCGGTGCAACTGCATAAAAACACGATAGGAAACGGAAATTTCTATCGTTTCGACTTCCACACGACGCATAAGTAAGGAAAGGGAGAATAAGAAGAGGAAGAGGGGAAAAATAAAAAATACGAAACAAGACACCGATATCGTCAAGCTGCTGCTAAACACATTTTTTGTAATTCGTACCGCATTCGAACATGCGCTTTACCTACTCGCAGTTGCAGTGATACCAAACTATGTGTACCTACTACCTACACACGATTATTGGAATCGTGCTGCTGAGTACAGAGTACAGACTCAACTATATCTCCCCTTTGTAAGTTGCAAAGAGTAAAAGAAAAAGAACCGATTTCCAGTCGAAAGTCGACCAAAGACATCGTAATCGTAAGATATTCGGCGTATTCCGAAGTTCCTTAATGCCGCTTAAGCACTTTTCCAACGACGCTTGGTTCATCATCAACCGTCATCGAGTGCACTACATGCAACATCGTTTGCCTTCCTGAATCCTGATGGACTTACGATAGCGCGTAAAATTACAATTCGCGTAAAATCAATTTTAATTCATCGTCACAACGACAAAAAAAAAACAGCAACAACAATGACGACAACGACGACGACAACCCGAGAGCATCTGCTAAGAAAGGAATTTCTAAAAGGTCACGAAGATCGATGAAACCGCCAATGCGCATATTGTTTTTTTACGAACCCCTCGCCGATACTTTTTACGTCTCGTCGATTGAACACGTTTATTTAAGTGAAAATGCATCGCGACAAGGTGAAGCAGTAAGCAGTTGCATCTATGTAGGTCAACAAATATGCGTCTAAAGTCACTGAACAGCTACGAGCTACGCAATATCACGAATAATCACGCCGCGCCGCCAAGTTCATCCAACTCGGAATTACACGTACACGCCACACGCACAATACCTTGATGTCCTGCACCGCAAACGCCTTCATAATTCTTGTTATCAACCGAAAAAGAATTCCATCGTTTCCTAACATACTCGCAATGCAGAAAATTACGAGTACGGAGCACTTGCAGTATTTCCGCAGAAAAGATCGTCGTATCGGCCATTATCGCCAACGAAGGTGAACAAATTCGCCAAAGGTCAATTTCGCCGGCCGTTTCATTGTTTCAGTGTAACCGGCGCTATCTATGACGCGATACACGCGATATCTCTATATCGTCGGAAAATTCGTTCACTGCAATTGCTGTTGTTTTTGTTTGCGACATTGCGTCGATATGCGGTTCGTTATCCATTCTCCGCCTTGTTCCACATTTCATCGGATTAATTTGAAAATAAAACGAGTTTGTGTTCTAGAAAAATTATCGTCACGTAGGTATATTACGAGTTTACTTGGCGAGAAATACGATAAAAAAAATCATTTTTTCGATGTAAAACGAGATAAGGCGCGCGTCGGCATTGATATAGCCGAAAAGTGCCCACTTCCCGTGCGCGCCTCTTTAGCTCAGTGGCAGAGCACTGGTCTCGTAAACCAGGGGTCGTGAGTTCAAACCTCACAGGAGGCAAGATTTTTTCTACCAGCTTTTCTCATATGCAGTCATCTACAACAACGTTGTGCTTTTATTCATTTTTTAAAATGATTTTTTTTTAACCACTTGATGATCTGTCGATGTTGTATACGTTTTGAAAATTTTCAGCCATTCACCGACGTTGATCCCGAAATGTTTAAGTTTACGAGTAAAATAAAACCAGCTTTCGCGTCCTAATAAATATTATCGAATTCTTCATTTTACAGCTGTTTTTAGGGAGGGAAATACTATAATCGTACGACTATTTAGTTTTTATGCCATTTCTAATTTCCAACTACGAGTACAAGGAAATCCTCAAGAGGAAATATACATTTGATAAGTATCGAAGCTGAAAACAAATACCAACTTAAATTTAATTTTTTCAAACGAAAAGATATGACATGATAATTAATAAAGCACTTCGGTAAAACGCATTAACGAAACGCTGCGCTGTAAAACGAAATGGGGAAGAAAGATACGAAATATTAATATGTTTACAATCGCTTTTTGGCGAATAAAATTACACAGACGCGGATAAACGGCGACACCGAAACTTCACCGTTTCGCCAACACTCGAAAAGACTCTCGAGTTGAGCAGCTATAAAGAATGAATACGTAGATAGAACAACTACTATGTACGGCGAAGAAAGCGAGAACTTTAATTCGTCAATTTTCAACGCTTAGCACTTCCGAAGATTTTTGGTAATAATTTGGAAACTCGTGTGAAACGTTGTCATCGGATACAAGAATTAATTTAGGTACGCGTAAATAAATAATATTATATAATGATTACGGAATAGCGAGCGTCGAGCATAGAAACATAAAGAGAAATAATACCGAATTTGATGTTTGTACTTGTGGCGATTGTTTGTAACCTTGAAAGTTCATTGATGCGTTGTACCTCGATATCGTGCTCTGTTGCTGTGGTACATTCACCAAAACTACAAGATTTCGCGCTTCATTTATCACCTTCGTAATACTCGTGCTCGAATCTGATACAGAGTTTCCAAATCTATACAGGTATCTTTTTTATCATTAAGTAGTACGTAGCTGGGTACAATAACAAAAGAAGCGTACCGAATCTTCAAGGTTGTAATAGCGACGTTGAAAAAAAAAACAAAAAAAAACACATAAACAGGTAATAGCCTAGACCTAGACCTACGTCATGGTGTCTCTGCTTCAAAATTACCCCAAGTACGCGGCTCGTTTTTATGCGTATTTTGTATTCGCATCGATATCGATAAAATCATTATTAAATACAAAAATTTCTAAATAAAAATTCTTTTATGCTTTAAACCTGTCGAATTCGGGGTAAGTGCTCGCTGCACGATGACAATTTCGCTTAATTTTTGTCGAAAAAATTCCACTGTTGGTACGAAATACTGGAGTCGCATCTGCGAAGTTATGGAAAAAATATGGAATACCTACCTACTCGTAATAATAAAAGACCATTCTGTAGCCACCTTTCCTCATCGCGATTACGACATGTGCCAATTCAGGAAAGCAGATGTTTTTTTTTCTTTTTCTTTTTCAATGAAAAGATTTCCTTGTCTGGGGGAACGAGCTCCGTTAAACCTTTCAAAAGAAATGTATTTACATACAAAGAGGGGGTTCTCATCACTTTCAGTTTGGTCAACAGGCGTTTTTGAAGAAAGTATTAAAAGAATTTTTTAAAACGTGATTGAAATGAGATTTGCTCGATGCTCGATGTACCCGAATTATCAACAGGTTAACGGTTGATAGGTAGTTGATGAATTTTACACATCTTTCACGTGTCAGGATAAAGATCTCAGCGACAAAATCGCATTACGAGACTTGGGTAGCGGGCTAGATAGTAGATACTAGATACATGGTAGTACACCACATATTACTTCGTAGGACCTAGGTAATAGATGGAGGTACACAAAATTGCATACTACGTACATAGACACCCTACGTAGTACGTACGAGACGAGTAGGTCTAGGTAGTAGGTACATTCATTAAGGAAAGAAAAAAATCAGATTCCTGCGCAATCGACGGCACACGTGTCTTTCTTTTATTTCTTCAAAAATAGGGGGACTTTGTTTTTTGTTAAGACGGAATACTCTCATAGGTAAAAAGAAACGCGTATTACGTCAGATGAAACAGCTGGGCTGAACTTTCAAAAAGCGACATGTGATAAGAACAAACGGATTAAGGTACACTGAAATGTTGTAGTACGTCTACGTACTACAGTACTAAATATAGCGAAAGTAATGTTCTGTTGGAATATTAGCAACCCTTTTAGATAGAACGAACGGAGCAAGTACTGAATCATTGTTCTACAATTGATGTCATACGTCTTACTAAATGGTTTTTCGAATTTCTACGTCCACAAATTTACATATTTACGTAGTAGCAAGTTAGTAACTAGCCGACGTTTTTTCTCGTTCACTGATCCATGGTATCTAATACTATCTAGTATCTAGATAATTATTAAGCTACGTTTCTCACGGCAAGCAAAAAATTCAGTTGAAACGGAATAATAGTACGTATCACTTACCACGTCGATGCAGTTGAATACCAAGTTGATGTTTTTGCGCAACAAATTGCACAGCAGGTAATCAAAGTAAACAGTAAGTGAAGTTTACCTCACTTGAGATGAGAATCATTTAGATGACAGAAGTTCATGGAACACGGACACAGTAGCAACCACTCAAAATACTTGAACTTATCGCGATTATAATTTTCCAGCGCAATATCAACATCACAGTAATTACGGTTTAACACTTTACTTCAGGTATCAAAATCTTCGATCTTCGATTAAAATGCGACAATTGACTGTTCCGCGAATGTATTTATAAATGTATAACGCATAATTAGATTCATCTTAATTGAACTCGGTCATCCGCGGTTAATTCCATTTTAATAACTGATAAGTGATAACTCACCGTCACTGACATCACGAATTGCGAACAGCCATTTTATTTTTCCTCAAATGGAAGTGAACCCCCGCACACCCCAGTTCGAACACAATTACTCATTTTGCGGCATTAGAGGAATCCGCAGTTTCTTCGGGTGAGAAACAGGAGGAAAAACTGAATTTTTTATACGCTATTATTTTTCTTACTACGTTATGGATTTCATTGATTTACTTAAATATTTCGTCATTTACACATTTTTACCATATTGGCGCGTTTAATTGTGTTTGAATCACTGTGAAGCGTGTTTTACACGAACTTTAATCACGAAACTTGAAAAGCAATACCTATATAATTTAACAAAATTGAAGGTGTTAAGAAAAATCAACGAGATTTTAAAGTGATATTGCCGCTTTTTCATAGTAGATCAAATCCGTTCACCATAAAACGTGTAAAAAAATAACGAGGAAAGTCCGACGTCCAAAGATTTCAAATAGAAAAATAGGAAAATTATCAAGTCAACAACTTCCCAAAAGTAATCAAAATTGTTCTTCAACCATTTCAACTTGAAAACAGTTTTCAGATTGTCAAATTGAAAAATAGTATGCAATTGAGTTACAGTTATCTTCAGTTGTCGCATCACCCATATTAGGATAGTTATCTTCTGTCAAACATAAGCGAAAGCAATAAAGCATTTGTTATTGTTTATCTGCTTTCGTAAAATTAATCGTAAAATAATGAACTTACCAAAGAAAATTAATCGAAAATATATTTACTTAATTCGGCCGCGAATTGGCACAATACTAATACTAACATAGCGATACCAAAAAATCGCACAACTTCAAAAGTTTTACACAAAAAAAATCTTCGAATTAAATTATTAACATAATGAATTAACGATGAATGATTAAATAATCTATTTTCTTGGTAACATTCGATGAAAATCAACACAATACGCGATACGAGATTAAAATTTCATTCGCTCAGTTCTTTCGCTTTGGTGGAAGATTTTATACTTGAAAACAATTTCAGAATAGTTGCTTTGGTCTGTGTCACAACAGAATTACGTAAATCCGTATAATTTCTTCACACCATCCCCGAAGTGTAACACAATGGTGACACATCATCGGTATTGCCTGCTTCAGCTGGAATTTTGGGAGTTCCATTCGAACTTGCATTTTGACGATTTGAAGAAAGGTTATTAGCAATAGCAGCATAGTAATCTTCCACATCAATGATTTCAGAATCACATTTAGTGCGCTTATCCCATTCAGCTGGCTCAGCATGTACGTTGTTGTTTTTCATCAATCCCGACTCAGATTCGTTCAGATAAAAATATGAGTTTTTATCGGGATCGGTGATTTTACTGGAATCGAAAACTTCGACAATATCATTTTCGTTGTTTTCATCATCAATAACGATTACTTCAATAAAAGGTTCAATGATTTCGATATCATCATCATCACTTGGGATCCCATGGTTTTCGTTACTAGTTTTCATAATTTCTTCATTTAAATCAGTTCTGCTTTTACTTATAGGAACAGGAATTAAATTCGGATTTCGCGTGAATGTCGGTGACTGACTATAGGAAGACAAATTCGACTTTTTACACATCGGCAAATTGTTTTTTTTTGTGGCCCATCCGCGTTTTGGTAAATCACAAGCTTTGATATCTTCGAGGAGAAATTGTAGTTTCTCAATCAATCTTTTATTGTTTAGCTTCTTTTTGGTAAAACGTCTTCTTAATAATTTCCACTTTCTTTTTAATTCAACAGCTGAAAACAATTTTCATCAAGAAATTTTTTTCAAAATTATAATAAAAAATGGAAACAGTTACTTGTATTTTTTTGCATTAAACGTGAAATAAAAAAAATGTGTTTCTAATTCATAGGTTGTAGTTGTTTTTCAATGTTGAATCATCAAAATACGAGTGTTCTGTACTTACGATTATTTTTCAAGGATTTTGAAATGATATTCCAACAGTTACATTTATTCGGATTACAGGAGCTCGGATATTTTCGTTTATAGATGCATGGGAATTTCAGAACTTCATCAATCAAGAGGACCGCTTCGTCGGTTTCTTTATCACTACAAAAATTATAATTCTGTAGAGGCGGAGACATATTAATTAATTTTCATTCATCACCGAGCCACTAATAACTATTTTTAAGAAAAATTTATTGACCCACGGATTTTTGCTATAGTTTTATATTAAAATTACAATGAAATTTACAGACTACTCAAGTTTGATATTGATAATGATATCACTAAATTTATCAATCTTGAAATGTTTAAATCTGTTGGTACATGTCAGTTTTTTCTATAATAAAAGAATTGGTGATTGATTTTGTACACAACAATTAACTTGATATTCCAATCTTGTGAATAATTTACGAACAATAATTATTGAGAAGGATATTCAGTCATTAATGAAATCGAATTTTATAATTAGATAATCGAAGTGATTTCAATTTTTCATTGTTAATCAGAAATATAAAAATTTAATCAAACTAATAAATCCCGCGAAAAAGTACATAAACTAAACAAAAAACACAAAATAAAAGATATTGTTAGGTTATCATTTTGTTGATTCGAAGAATCTGTATTTAGCGCACTCTATTATTTTTTATATCAGACAATCATGCGGACAGCCTACAAATACAGGACCTTTTGAGAATCGAGTATGTCAAGCTTCTGGCAGAAAATTTGTTGTGATATTTGATGAAATTTGATTCGAATTTGATAGCAGAGAAGCGGAATAAAGTACCGGTATCTAATATTACTTAGTGAATTAAATTTATAAGAAATGGCTGCGAAACCAAAATCAGAAATGACTCCTGAAGAGTTACAAAAAATGGAAGAAGAAGAATTCCAGACAGGGCCACTTCTGTTGCTTACAGAATCGGTGCGCGGAAACACGCAGGTATTAATTCAGTGCCGTAACAATCGTAAACTTTTAGCCCGAGTGAAAGCATTCGATCGTCATTTCAACATGGTACTAGAAAATGTGAAAGAAATGTTCGTCGAGAAACCAAGAACCGGCAAAGGAAAGAAAAAAGCGAAACCCGTGAATGTGGATCGTTTCATTTCAAAGATGTTTCTCCGAGGAGACTCGGTTATATTAATCATAAAGAATCCTTTGTTACATTGTAGTACGTAATTAAGCTATTTTTTATATACATGTATATCTGTTCTATTCCACATATTTTCGATTAAACTTACTTTTATCTTCTGAGCGCTGATTTATTGGTTAATGCTAATACTGAAGTAGTGATAAGCGGTAACCATTTTTTGAACACAGGAGTGTTAGAAGTCAAGTGACAGGTTGTATGATTAGTTTTATCATCAGAGATTTTATTAAAGCGAATAAACAATTACAAAATGTGAAACAAAGTATACATATTTCTCCAATTAATTCATATGATTTTAGTCCAACGTTGGACAACGGTATGCAAAAAAAATTTGAAAAGCTGACATCTGTAGAAGCTCACAAATCAGCAATGTTATTTTCCTTCATTTTATTTACCATTCCGTACAATTGATCATTTACTGCCTTCAATCGTTTTTCAATTTTATCATGTTGATCTCTAGCTTTCGTAACGAAAAATCTGGATTCACCAACTTTATTTTCCTTCTTAGAAATCATGGATTTCAGCTCATTTCGATATCTAACTTTTTCTCGCATCGCTATTGATCTCACATCGTTTCTGATTTCATGCGAAGGACGCCTATTGAGCAAATTGTTTTATGATATTGAAACACTTCATAAATTACATGACAAGTTCGGCTCACCAGGCAACATCTGATCCAGAATTCGATTTACTCAGTTCTTTCAATTCGGCGAATTTTTGGTGTAACTCGTCCGTCTTAATATGCTTTTCAACTATGGAATCGATTTTTTGCGGAACTTTGCTGGCTAACAGAGTATATGTCTGGCCAAGTCCTTTTGATAGATTACCACGGATGGAATGATTACGATATTCATTGATGTAGTCTTGTTCTCTGTAAAGATCATTTTGCAGTGAAAGTAGTTCAAACTTATTACAATTCTTTCAAAGTACAAAGTGGTTACCCAAATGTTTTAAAGATTTCTTGCATAATTTCTTGAACGATGCTATTAAATGATAGTAATCTTTCCGGTTCGCTATTGTCACTTATCGATAACACAGTACAATCTGGATAACCATACATTGTGTCTTCCTGCGAATTAGTGCTCGTCATGACGATTACAGAAATGTATCAAATTTTGTAAAATTTAATTGCTAGTTTTACAAGATATTGCCGTTAATTACTTAATTTCAATAATTTTTTGAATTTAAACCGCGAAAGATTTCCGCAATGTTTTTTATTTGGATGGAATTGAAGAACAGACAGTTCAAGAACGGAGTAGATCCAACCCTAGACCTAAAATAAGAACTGCATATTATGTATATAGCGCACTCTAAACTTCTGAAGTAATTTAAGTAGGTAGCTGAGTACCATTGTCCAGATCTTACTTTCACTTTCTTATCAATTATCAAAACACAATAATTGCTTGAAATGAAATTATGATGAGAAGAAACTAAAAAAAACTATTATATGTAGTATAATAAGCTAACTACTGTCGGAACATCAAACAACTGGAAATCTTTGATAAATTTACAAAAATTGAAAAATGGTGGACATATTTCCACATCAGAAGGCAATTCATCACTTACTGAGTAAACACACCCCACATATGATGCATTATATGACTGCCCCTTACCATATACAGGTGCACCTCGAATTTCTTGCTTCTGCACACAGCTTACCAATGAGCAATGACGCCTTCTTTTAGGGAACTTTTGGAAAAGAGGAAAGATAAACGAAAAATATAAAAGTGATTAACAGGGATCTTGTTCAATAGTGTGTTACCACCACTAGCACGATTCTTTTGGGATTTTTTCCAAATTTTTGGATCAATACGTCTTGAGTGTGAACTCAAGCTGGAAGCCTTGTAAAGCGGAGGCCTGTTGCAATAGCGCCCATGTGTTGGGTCCTCCACAGAGGACTTGTGAAATGTCGGATTAGGGTGACTGAAGTAGACTGCGGTTGAAGGTATGAGCTCATGCTTGAGGCATATTGATGGCTAAGGAAAAGGGATCAAAATCGTAAGGGTGCTCGGTATAATACGTTTTTTCTTTTCAAAATTTCGTATTTTTTATAAATTAGACGATCGAAGTTTAGTTTATTATTTTAAATTTCAATATTCAATTGAAATCAACAAAGAATTAATAAATGACTTGAATGAGTGGTCATCAACAGCTACATACGTAACCATTTATGTAATGTATGTTATCCATTATTATTCCATATTTGCATTTTTACTTCTATTTAGTTCCTTCAACTAGTTCAACCAAATTTATCTAATTAAATTTTTCACTCATAGATGTTGTGTGAAGTTGATTACATTGATTGAGAAGAAGAAAAATCATCAACGAAAAAATATATTAAGGTACAAGGTAGAAAAAAAAACAAAGAAATTATAAGAATAATTATACACAAAATGCAAAACATCTAGTAAACATTTAACTACAGCAAAAAGCTCATAATCATATGAAAGAAATAAACGTTTTAGACTTTTAACTACAAAATCCCAAGTGTGATTCAGGTTACAATGAACATTTATCAGGTAAAAAGAAAAAGAAAATAAATATTTAAATGATTTGAAACATTGCAACAACAAATATCACGCTTTAATATCGGAAGTGGCATTATTCTCAGTAAACGTTGTCTCCGGATCCATGTTATCACTGACATGCTCCAGTGCTGTCTATTAAATTTGAGAAAACAAGAAATATTACAAAACTATTGAAACTTCAAATTCATAAGCAAAATTTTCATGATTACTCGTACCTCTTCATCATTGACAACGTTTTCTTTATTGGTGACATCTTTAGGAGTATTTTCTTCGATTTGAGCGGGACACTCAAAATGAACCAAATGAAATACCTTGAAACAAAAATAGATTAGTCTAATAATAGAATATACAGTATGAAAATGCAGTGTAAATAAGATACACGATATTGTTTACCTCATTAGCAGTATTTTGCGTGCCTGTTATACGAATAAAAACGATAGGTTTCTTATCAAAATGCAATGTTTGCCAAGAAGTACACCTTTCATTTGATTTATCCACAAGCAATTCCCAATCCCACATATTAACCGATACTTCTATGAAATAACTGTATAATCTGTCATCGCAATCCCACAATAGTAATCTGAAGAAAGATATTTAATTGGTATTATTCGCGCGATTTTACAATAAATGAAATTTATTTTACACTTACCTCATAGAATCTATCACATACGGTTGTCCTAGTTGAATTAAAATACAACCGCTACCCAACTGGTGGCAGGTATAACCAGAATCCCAATCATATAATTGAACGTTTCCATCTAAAAGCGAATTTCTCGTCCTGCTCACACCCTCTATTACAGTGGCTCCGAGGGCACAAGTAGCAACATTATGTTTAGGAACTATAAAAATTAAATCAATATTAACAAACCGTTAAAACGTAAAATTAGTTGGCGCATTTAATACATGTGTAATTGTCTACAGACCTACTAATCCTTTTTCTAGAGATAATGCTTTACTGGTGTACATGATTTCAAAGTGAACAACGTGAAAAATCTTATTCACGGTGTTGTTAGTTCCCACTATTCGGACATATTTAACGACAGTTGGAGGGAAGTATAAATATTGCCACGATCGACAGAAATATTGAGTGTGGTCGATTATTCTCGTCCAGTCCTTCTGATCCATGGAAATTTCCACGTAATACGAGTACGATCTTAAAGTTTATAGTATTATATGTCATGGCAAACGACCATCTCGAGAGTCCTTTTTAAAAATTATTTACCTAAGATCGTTATCCCAGAGTAAAATTTTAATGTGATTCACGATACATTGAGTTCCTAATTGTACTAATATCCCAGGATCACTGGAAGGTTCTCCTATCTGATGACGAGTGTACCCTCTTTCCATGTCATAATTAGAAACGTTTCCATCTAAAAGAGCAGACGTGAACTGCCCTTGTAATACAACTGTACCATGCTTCGAAGATGCCATATTTTGTTCCATTTCTGTACAAAATTTGTAAGCTCGTTAAAGTGAATCTGACGAAAACCATCCAGCGAAAAAACGTCGCTACACTTACGCAAAAGGCCTCGATAATGAATTTTTGATTTCTGATGTGGTGTTGTTTGAAGATCGATTGCGTCCAAAATGGTATCAGGTGATATCAGACCAGTTGGTCTAACGACCGTCATCAAATCTTTGATATTTATCAACGGTAAGCGGATAACGCTCAGAATTTCCATTTGATTGTCAGCAGAGATATCACCGTTTGCTTGAATCCAACGGTGAACTGCCTTGAATATATCAACTTCGAAAGCAAAAAATGCATCCCTGCTAATCAAGTGTTTTAACGAGTCCTAAAATAAGATTTAACACATCTTGAAATTTTCAGACTATAGTGAATAAAGAATAATCATTTTACTTACTAATGATAGTTGAAGAAACGAATCTTGGACAAGGATTTGTGATACACGTTTATCTATAAATGAAGCTGACACTTTCATCAAAAATTTCAAATTATATAACCTAGCAGAGTCATAAATCAAGCAACAATTTTGAACGGTTAAAGCTTGTTTTAGATAATCAGAGATGGCACTTTCTAGATCAGTGAAACCATATTGATGCGCGAGTCCCAACACTTCCAAGATGAAATCTTCCTGAAATGAAACGTCGAATGTATTACATTGAAACCGGGTTACCGGAAATTACTGTAAACAGCGATACTAACTTTTAAATTATTTAACGATATCAAGCCTGTGTATATATATTTCAAAAGAATTTTGAAGGCTTCGACGCTACTTTCGGCGATGACAATTTCATCTTGCGAGGATTCACGCATTCCTCCATATAATAAGGCTCTGTCAAAACCGTTAAAAATTCAGAAATTCAATTCGGTCAATATCTATTTGAAATTTTCATTCATTTACAAGCAAGTTTACCTGAAGTATTCACTTCGAGCTGCAAGAATAACTTTATGGGCGAAAAATTTTTCATTTTCAACCTTCAAAGTTAGATCGCTGTAATTGTTGTTCAAATAGAGTGCTCCAATATGTTCTGAAAGGAAGGTGGTATGCTTGATTTCTCCAGCGGGATTTCCGCACTTGTTCAGAGATTTCAATGTATGATGGTTGTTACTCATTTCTTGATCTTTCGAAAAATCAAATTCAATTCATTTTTTACACATTACACAAAAATAGAACAATGAAAATTTGGCATCGAAACAGATTTCATCATAGAAACGCTCAATAACAAAACAACAATAATGAAGGAAGAAACTAAGACAGGAATTAGGGCAATAGGAAATCGGTAAGTGTGTGGCTATGCAAATGAAAATGTAAATTAAATTTATTCAGCGATTGCTTTCACACACGCTAGGTCGATAACCGGACGACATAGCGTATAAAAATTACTCGACATGCGAGTATTTCATTTTCTAAATCGCAATGTAAAAGTAAATCTTTTATTCGGCGCAAGCTTGATGAATTTCAATTTACCTTGACCTCATACTGGACCTCTGTTTTGAAATTTTAAGCAAACCGTACTTACTAATAGAGGTTGAACGAATGTCATAATTCGTTTTACATTAATGATACACGAAAATTGGATAACTTTGAACAAATCCTACACGAATGGTACGACCAACTTGATAAATTTCTTAATTTTTATAAGACAATTTTTGGAATAAAAAAAAATAATAATAATGAAAATTTATTGGATTTTCGGTGAAGGCTACGTAGCAGCAATTCAGGAAAACCTATATAGTATGACGTCATGAAATGTAACGATTTTCTATTGGAGGTAGTCTGGGGCAACTTTTTACTTTTTTTTTTTACTGAACTACAAATAATTTTGAAATTTGATTTTTAAATAAAATTGAAAAAAGTGAAAAGAATTGTAAAATTAACTATTTAAAATTTTGTATCAATGATGTAATTTTAGCAAACGTCTGTGAGCAGTGTAAAATGGACTATTCGCATAAGCGGTTTGACTTTGAACGAAATTTCACGAAATTTCTCAATGAAACTTCACAGTGTAATCGTAATCTAAATTTAAATTTATAGATTTGAATTTACTTTTTATTGTATCTAGGCGTTCAATATGAGGAACTTGAAATTTGTCGATTTTCAGTGATAAGCACCGGTTGTAATTAGGATGGAACTACGGGTATATTGGGTTGCTTAACCAATTTTTGCAGGAAAAAGCACCAAAATCCCTGTAACTGGAGGGGAAAATTAAAATTGTGAAATATCACTTTGTAGAACATACAAGTATATGTTTTAGGATATCATATCAAAAAATTGTTTCATTTAATCAACAATTGAAGTTGTGGCATCTTACAAACCTCCAAATAAGGTCCTGTAACTTCAATTTTTTATAATTTTTTAATATGTTTTGAAACATACATTTGTTGGCCCTACAGAGAGATATTCCACAATTTTAATCATTCTGGGCAGTTAGAGGGATTTAAGTGTTTTTCCTGCAAAAATTGGTTATGCAACCCATTATACCCGTAGTCCCGTCTTTTTTGAATTATTGTTACATTACACGACGAAATTTCATGTGCTTTTCAAAAATTGAAAATTCAGTTTTTGATGAAGAAATTTGATTGTAGAGGTAGGTAGTAGGTATACTTACACTTACACAATACTACCCTGTCGTATAATAACTCCGATAGAATGATGAAA
>QBDW01006696.1:0-22051 GCA_003261595.1 Maconellicoccus hirsutus
TTAAATTAATGTCCGTACTTACCCCGTCATCATAATGAAATTATAATTTATTCCTGAAATGTACCAGAGGCAAAAAAAATTCATTACTCGCGTAACCTGCAACAGCTACGTTTAAGAAGAAAATAAGCACCCAATTCTTGATCACTGCTTCACTAGGCAGTAGGCAGGTAAGCACCCGCATCCATCTGAAACAAAACGAAAGAATTACTAATAAGAAATCAAGTAATCAAGTAGCATTAGAAACCTACATAGAAATAAATGAAACGAAACTGGTAAGCTTAGGTAAGGTACATGTAACTATATACGTACCACGAAAAACGCAAAACCATAACTGACTGAGACAGCTCATTGTCAAAACAGAAATGGCAATCCGAAAGCAGGGAGGAAGGAAATTCCAAAAACATCAAAACAAGTAAACAATAAACCTTTACAAAGGCAGCTGATAAAAATAAAATTCCCAGCTCGCCTATTCTTTACATTTCTTGTATACCTGCTGAGGTTGTTTACATCAGTGTCCGAAAAGGATAAACAAAAATACCCAAAGTTTGTAAACTTCCTTTCAAAACGTGTTATACGTCGTATATTCATGTTATATTACGAAAAATAAAATTTTTTCATGTCACCATACCATACCATATCATATATGGCAATACATTGTCTTGGTGACGTGTCGTGGTCTGGAGTGACATAAGATCATGTCGTGGTAGCATATCAAGTGACATGATAAGATAACAAGTTACTATGGTGACGTGCCATGGTCAGGAATGGCATGTGACGTCAAACAACGTCTAGTGATAACACCATTGTCGCGAAATACGAGTAACATGAAAATGTCACACTGTGTTGCGGACTTAAACGCAACATGTGAACGAGAAAAAATTTGACAAAAAATCCGAACGACCCCGCAATTCTTAAATGAATTTCAAAGCTAAGATCGATATATAATATCATTGCTAACAATTCGACACTTATATCATAACATTACATATCACAACAATAAATAACAACGTCTGATATTCGGTATTTGGCTGTAGTTACAATTAAATTTTCATGTAAATTAAAAAACTCTGATCTTATTCAAGATTCTAAGTCTGTTGGGTGTTCAAATGTATAAGATGAGACTGCTTTATCGATCGATTTCACCGAACACGACATCCAATGTACCTAAGTACATGAAAATAGGCCGATATGGTGATGCACGCAATGAGACAACAAATTAGAAAAACAGTTCACTTACCTATAACAGCTACAAGATCTGGTATAAATGACCCTTTCGTCATCATTTCAAGACAGGCTAAATGCGCAAATCCTGGAGCCTTGATTTTACATCGGTAGGGTTTTGAACCACCGTCGGAAACCATATATAGACCAAATTCACCTGCGAAAAGAATTCACCAGCGTTAACACGATTAATTCACGATAGATGCAAGTTACACGAATGAAATATTACCTTTGGGTGCTTCGATGGATGTATACGTAGCTCCTGGAGGAACTTGATAACCTTGAGTGAATAGTTTAAAATGATGGATTAAAGCTTCCATTGAATTCTGTAACACACAAAATAGTAATATGAATTAAAATTTGAATGTTTGATAAAATAGGTTCTGGATATCGCTTGCTCACCTTCATTTCGGCTCTCGATGGGTTACAGACTTTATGATCATCGGTTTTAATTTCGCCGGCGGGCATTTTATTCAGGCATTGCTCGATTATACGTAAAGATTCCCTCATCTCTTGCATACGGCACAGATATCTATCGTAACAATCGCCATTTCGGCCGACCGGTACGTCGAAGTCGACTAAATCGTAGGCATCGTATGGCTTCGCTTTTCGAATATCCCATTTAATACCGCTTCCTCTCAACAAGACACCGCTAAAATATGAAAAAAAATGAATAATTTGTTTTTTTACTTTTATAAAATATTTATACCAACCTGCATCCCATGTCTAGGGCTTTTTCGGCAGAAATCACACCGATACCTTCCGTCCTCTCGAGCCATGCTGGACTATTGGTTATCAAATCTTCAACTTCGTCCAATCGTTGGGAATAATACGTAAGAAAATGGTAAATATCGTCCATTAATCCTAGCGGTATATCCTGTAACATAAACGTGAATATATCAGCATAATAACGAAACGACTAAAATTACACAAGATTTATAAACATACCTGAGAAACTCCACCGGGTCTGATATAAGCGGCATGCATACGAGCACCGGAGGCGCGTTCGTAAAATTCCATCATTTTTTCTCGTTCCTCGAATAACCAAAAGAACGGTGTTATACCACCAATATCCAAAATATGAGTACCGATGCCCATGCAATGATTCAACAAACGAGTAATTTCGGCAAACATAGCTGTAACGGTAGCTCGTTAGGTGGAATAGTACGAGTGCGATGAAAAAAATATAACACGAACTTCTAATGAATTTCGCTCTAATTGGCACCTCGATGTTTAATAATTTTTCAACGGCCAACGAGTAACACTGCTCGTTACACATCATAGAAACGTAATCCAAACGATCCATATACGGTAAAGCTTGCGTATACGTTTTATATTCCATTAATTTCTCAGTTCCGCGATGAAGTAAACCGATATGAGGATCTGCTGTTACAACAACCTACGAATACGGTAATCGCTACTAAATAACTTCAAATGTTCGTCATTGTTACACATACCTCTCCCTCCAATTCCAAAATCAATCTGAGTACACCGTGAGCGGCGGGATGTTGCGGACCGAAATTAACCATCGTGTTGGCTACCTTTTTCTCTAACATCAATATACTTCTCATGTCTTCGTCTCGAAGTTCGTCGGAGTAATTGCTGATCTTCCATTCCTTTTCAGTGCCAGAATACACCAAGACCGTTTGTGCATAGGTTTCCAGATATTTCAAGTCGGGTGACCACTTATGGTGATCTACTTCACCCACATTTTCAGGGGTCCAATCATCCCAGGACTTGCTGGGTTCCGGGGTTTGCTTGCTTTCGTAACGCTTCTGTTGACTGTATCAGTAATGTATAAGAACAACGAATAGTGTTGGAATACAAAGAAGTAATACTTACGTGAAAACTCCGCTCAAAGACTTGCTTAACTTCGGCACAACGCATTGCTGTCCATTAAAAGTGGTTTTCACTATATTCTTCAAAAATAATGCCATCTTTAAGGAAACGGACACTTGAGAGTAGCTGAAACTTTAGCGCCTATAACATAACTAAAAGTAAATCTTCACGATTATTTCATAAATCGACAGCTAATTAGAGACAATATGTGTAAAAGATTTTAAAAATTTAAGATTTTTTTTTCAAGAATATTATATGACCTATTATCAAGTATAACATTGATGTTAGCAGTGTTACCCAGAAAGTAAAAAATAAAAATCGAATTACTGTGAATTAGATTCTTAATTTTTGATTGATTCAATTCTACAATAACTAATATAATACTAACCAATCAGAACTCGGAATCAATCTTGTTATCTCCACTACAAATATTGCAGTATGACCACATTATCAATCAGAAATTCACAAATAAAATGAAAAATTCTGAATTGTAATTGGTCAAAATCAAACTGAATTTACGGAAAATTTCACCAATTGGAAGTTGTGTATTTATCGATTTTTTTACGCACTGCTAATGTACTACGGTAGCACTGCTAGCACTTTACCAACAACTCCCCATTGCGGATACAACAAGAAAGTAACAGTCACCATGCCGGGCGTTTGTAAACACTAAACAAGATTAAAAATTAACAAAAAGAAAACTATTTTCAAGTTAAGATTCAATTTCGTGCTTAAAGAAAGAAAAGTAATTTTGAGTTACATTTTGACGCAAAGTATTTTTCAACGTAAAGCACCATGTCGTACGCAACTACCAGAGTTCAAAAGGTTATGATACAACCCATCAATTTGATTTTTCGGTAAGCACGTTACTACTTTTACTAATGCTTATTCAACCGGGTACACTAATCAAGTGCGAATATGAAGTATTTCCTTAAATACTCCAACTCATAAACACCTTCTTATTCATCAAGACCAAGCCATAAACGGCAATTACAGTTTGTAGTGAAATGGTGTACCTGGTGCGGCGCTTCAGTGACGATGAAACACTATATTTAGTTTTTTTTTCTACAGATACTTACAATCAAGATCGCGAGTTTCAATTTGGTTGTTTGAAAATGTAAACGAGCGAATTGAAGGTCAGATTATTGGATTCGATGAATACATGAATTTAGTGTTGGACGAGGCCGAAGAAGTAAACATTAAAACGATGGCTAGAACTACATTAGGTCGGATCCTTCTCAAAGGCGACAGCGTTACGTTAATTCAAAATCTTTCAGAAGTTGGTAAATAATATGAAAATGTTAACTCTTTCCATTACTACACGTTGTAATTACATTATTGTAAAGAAATATATTTTTAATCCTCTATTTACCATTAAGTACTGAATAAATATACGAGTTTTTATATACCTAATATAAATACTTATTCCTTTATACCGGGGTCAAGTGGATTACTAACGGAATTTCACGCTCATCCGCAACGTAAGTAAAGAAATCCTAATCCTAAATTCAACAACGACATGGCATCACCAACAGATTGAGATATTTTCAACACGTCAAAATTTTGAAAACTGAATTATGGAGACCGTGTTGCGAGCGCAACTGTGAATAACGAATCAAACCTACCACATAAGAGAGTCGCTAACACTCCTATTTTCCCCGCAACCGGAAAGTTTCATTTCAAATTCCAAAATGAAAAGAAACATGATACAAAAATACAATAATTTCTACCATAAGAAAGGGAATCGTGATATCAATTCAAAACGCAACACGATCAATATTTTGTTTCCTAAGATGTTAATCGCGTAAGTAATGAATTCGGTATAAAACACTTACCAAACTTCCGTCTTCTTCGATATGAACAATCGTCATTCATCATTGATCGGCAAAACTCAAAAAGCTAAAGCCGACATTATTTCAAAAACTCTTCCAATTTTAAACCCGAAGTAACTGTTCACCTTCATAAAACACAAACGCACGAGCAGCAACACGAACAACTTGACTGCATAACGGCTGAATCATTACTGGAGGGAATTTCCCCATGATTCCTCCTTTTGAGACGTATAGACGAACACATACTTCTACTTTCTGAAACAGTGAAGGCAGGATCGGCTCTACTTTATGACGTCATTATTCTAGCCGTTTTTGTTTCTCTTTCAACACGTTCTGAAAAAGTGATAAGCTGTTTGCGCTGCTGTTTAAATAATTATTTGAGAAAAATTACAATAACAGGAAGTATTTTTAGAATTATTTTGCCAAGCTTTTGATTTAAGCTGCTGTTTTGTACAAGCCTAGATGTCTAGAGCCGTAAAAAAGTTAGTCTCAACTCCGTTTGAAAGTACAAGGTATGAATCATTTATCTATCGACCACAAAATGAGCAACTTTTATGACAGTTGAAAACAGTGTGACCTTGTTACCAATAAAAAAAATACGATTTTTTTTCACGACTCCTGAAGCCAACTAAGATGAATGAAGGGTGGTTTGAGGGGTTTTCGATGACGCCGAATCGAATGGCGTAATTAGTTTTTCGTTTTGATCATCATTCATCGAAACAATGCAAATTCGTTGATGAAAATTAACACACTCGTATTTCGAAAACATCAGCGTGGTGCAATTCTGACATTGTGAGATACGTATCAACGTGATCAGCATATTTATGCAAATTAGTGATAATTTCTTCGTTTTTTAATAAAACTCCACGTTGAATAATTAATAAACGATTATTCGTTTATCATGTATGAATCACAATACAAATCAGTTTTTAAGTTTATTGCATTATTACAAAATATTCAGTCAAATTACGACGATATTAGTATACTAATTGGTATACATAGTATTTCTCTTAATAACAACTCAACAAAAAGTAACGTTTTCAGCATGTGTTACACCCTGTATACCGTAAGAAGTAAAACATTCTATTACCTTGACACATACACTAATGAAGACAATTTCACTAGTTATTAACACGAGTTTCTTTTCGAAAGAAAATTCATGCATCCGAGACAAAAAAAAAAAAAAAAAACGTGAATAACCGATCTTTTAATATACATAAAAAAACTATGAACACATTTGACTATTTTTCCATTTTTTCAATTTATCTTACCAAAAAAAAAGGAACACGACTGAAAGGGCTTAGAGAGAAGACACGTGCCTTTATATACAAATATTTTTACCTAAAGTTATATACACGACGCTTGACGCTTTTTTTTGGCTACACGAAGAAACGGCACGACTAAGTCATCGTCTCGAAACGACGGAAAAAGGAACCTTCTTCGTAGACTCCTTAAACGATATACACGAGTGTAATTTTTTTTAAATTTTTTTCATTGTAAAAAAAAACGCGAAAAAAGAAAAACGCACACGCAGTAACTATTAAAGGTAACTAAAAAAACATGAGTAGGTACCATTGGCGTGCCATTTTTTTTTTCAACAATTTTGATTACTCTCGTTAAATTAACCAGTAGCTTTTGAAAAAAGGCGAATAAATTAGGCTATATACAATACGCATAAACACACACAAACGCGCCTAACGTCGCAACTCCTTCGCATCTCCGCGACAATTGACAAAAAATAGCGCGCGTAGCATAATCTAAAAAAAATTTTCCTAAATACGCTTCGTGCCGCTCGGAGAAAATTCGAACCGAGGGAGTCGCAATCGGTTTTTTACTTCGCGTCAAATGAAAAAAAAAAATTAAACAAATACATACATGACTAATATAGGAAAATAAAAGAGGAGACCTCGATAATGAACGAGGAAAAACAAAACAAAAATCTAATAATATCACAGCGACACTTGTGGTTACGTTTTCACCGCAACGAATTAATAAATAGGAAAAGATGATTACGAATGGAACGAAGAAAGGAAAAGAAACAACGAAAAACATATCACGATAACCATAATACTAAATACATAGTTTATCGATCAACAAAAATTACGTCTATTCGTAAAAATCTTAATATACGCGAAGTGTTATCCGATTTGATATCCGTTCAACGTGAAAAAAGAGACTTTCAAGTTCTACCTGCTCGAATCGTCCCTCAAAAGGCCGAATTTTTCTACATCCAGAACGAATCGAATGACAGAATAATTTGACAATCAATTTACAAGTTGTAACGAAGTAGAAAAAAGAAGAACGAAAAAAAAAAGAAAATCAAACACAATAAACAGCGAATAAAAATTATCGTTATGTATTGTCCGCTCCGTAAGTACTTATTCTAACTTCTTCGATAGCTTTACACCAATCCAAAGCGTAGCCTTCCGGATCTTCAAGGTAATAAGTTCTATTAGGCTGCATAAACAAAAAAATACATTCATTAGAATTACGACAAAATTTCAAAAAAAAAGTTTCAACTCAAAACCCAACCAAAAGCGAATGGTGCTATACAAACAAAAGCATTTGCAATCATGATAACAAAAAATTACCACAATTTCGAAAATGCGTAATTTTTTTTGAAATTCAAACACCAGATTAGTACTGAGGGGAGGGGAGGGGTTAAGCGCAAAAAAAATTCCTAATATTTGCTCCAGCTACGCTACATTCAGTTTACAAACACAACCACTACGAACACAACAAAGCTCAACTTACAGTGTGCACGAAAAATGTTTTAAAGTTTTTAGGCTCTATTCTCAACTCCGGACTCCACGGTATTTCGCCTTTCAACGTATGCGTAACCGGATCCGCGTAATATAAATGAGGACCCATCGTCAACAGCAACATTCGCCGTCGCGAAAATAACCCCTACAACAAATCATACGTATTAAACATACCGTACACGACAAAAAGCGACGAGATAACACAATAAAACCCACGACTACACACGCACAGCAGGTAGAAAAACGTACGTAACGTATCACACACACGTACACGCAAACGCTCCTTCGCGTCGTGCAGACGAATCATCGTAAAATCTCACCTTTCGTTTATCGATCAGTCCTTGTTTCAGTATCAGATTGCCTTGCACCATCGAGTCCCATTTGTTGGAACGCTGCTTCTCTAACTGATCTTTGATTTCTTCCGCGTTCAAATCCATAACGCCGGATTTCTTACGCGGTCTGACCGTCTGCGGTGGCGGCGGCGGTTGCTGGCGCGGTTGCGCTGGCTCCGGTTCGGCCCACCTGATATCCAAGCCTAGCAGTCTGGTTAGCTGTTTATCGTTTAAACCCGGCTCTAAATGATCCGGTACCTACGAAAAATATCGTCGATTAATAAACCCGTCGTCGTAATATACCGGAGTCGCGTCTTCTACATCGCGCCGTTCGTATACTCACTCTATAATGACTACGCAATTCTTGACTATCGGAACTACGTCCGGGCAGGTAAGGAAATATTTGAGGAGGTTCGGTTTCGTGTAACGTGTCGAAGTCCACCCCTTCGTAGAAAGGATGATTTCGCAATGACGCGTAACGAGTGGTATCTTTGGCGCCGAGTCTTTCGTCCGAATCCAAAACCTAAACGTGATCGAATGAGAAAAAAATAAACGATTAATTGACGAATTACAACCAGAAAATACGCCTTGTAAAGGTAACATCGACACTTACCAATAATTTTTTCACAAGATCACGCGCTTTCTCGCAAAAGCCGTCGGGAAATTCGTATTCTAACTTCGTTATTTTTTGGAATATGATGTACTCGGTTCTGCGTAAACAAAAAATAACATTTATTCGTCACATAACGAAAAAATCACGCGGTAATCGCACAAATACGAAAAAAAAAACAATCAGTTCAAAAGCCGCTAATTCAGGTAAATATCGAAAACTACATGGTAAATTACCGTAAATACGGTAACTTACCATGTGATTACGGTAAACACCAGTAATATTACACGTGATCACATTACATGGACACCGTTAATATAAGATTACACCGAAAAAATTACCGTAAATTTCGGTAATTCGACGGGTAATTACCGTAAATACCGGTAATTTTGTAAAAAACCGCGTAACCACTATTAAGTTACTCGGTAATTACCGCGATCACTCGTAATACGATCGGTAATTACGGTAAATTTTGGTAAATCAACATCTTACCCATCGAATAACGGTAAGATGACGGGTAAATTTTGGTAATTTCGAGATATACCCCAAAAACGAACAACTACCACTCACCTCGCTCTGAACGGCGGTAAACCGGCGATCATTTGATAGATGATGCAACCGAACGCCCACAAGTCGGAATTCGGAGACACCGGCTTGTCGGTCAACAATTCGGGCGACACGTATTGCGCGGTGCCGACGAAGCTATTCCTTCTTTTGCGAGGTTCGTCTTCTTCGTCGTCGTCGTCGTTGTCGTCGCCGCCGCTGCCACCATCGTTGCCAGCGGTTGCGCACCCGTTAGACAGACCGTTCTTGTGTTTACGTTCTTTGGGCGGTTTGTACACCTTGGCTGAGCCGAAATCGGTGATCATGATGTGCATGTGTTCGTCCAACAGGATATTTTCCGGTTTCAGGTCGCGATGTATTACGTTCAAATTATGCAAGTACTCCAACGCGCACAGTATCTCGCCCGAGTAGAATTTCGTGCAGTCTATATCGAATGATCCTACTTTGTTGATGTACGGCAGTAACTCGCCATTTTTTGCGTAAGACAATACGAAATCTATGGAAGCAAATTGTTAAGGAAAAAAAAAGAGAAGAAAACGAGCCGACGAATCGCGTTAATTAAACGATTTCTTTTCACTTAAATCGAGACAAGAGAAAGAAAAGCGGAAATTAATCGTATCTACGTTCTTTTTTCTGCTCGTTCTTCGCTTTTCGCCGCGCGACGTCGTCGCGTACATTCTCACGCACCTGTGATTAATATGCAACGAGGTTAAATACCGTCCGGCGTGTATTTAACGGGATCTGCGCGCTAGTGTGAGTGCATTGTGTACCGTGTACGATGGCGTATGTGTGTTTAACGAGTATCGTTGTAATCATCGCGTGCGGTACTCTCTGTCTGCCAAGTCTCCCTTTCTCGCTTCGTCGACGTCTTTCTCACTCTCTCTCTTTCTCTCTCTTTCGTACGTTTATTAAGACATTTTTCGCCTACTGCGCGCATTTCCTTCTCGCCGTGTCGGTCTCGGTCTTATACAGTTTCGCGGCCACCGCCGATGCTGCGGCGGCAGCCGCCGTAATTTAACAACGAGCTAACGAGCGCAGCGTCGATATAATATACGAAAAAGGATACATAATCTTTCGGCGTCTTGAAACGTATAAAACAGCTTGACGATGAAGGGCGTGTTGCTCAAATAATATAGAATATCTTTTTCACGTTTAACGTATTCGGTCTTCTTCTCTCTGATGATGTGCTGCTTTTCGCATACTTTAACTGCGCAAACGAACAAAAAATTAAAAACAAATTAAAGTACGTATTACTGCGGGGGAAAAAAATCCAAACACGCGAAAATCCGAGCACGTGTCGACGAGGCTATACCGATGCCTCCTACGCCGCCGGCCCACCGCGCCGTAATCGTTCTCCAGTACGTCGACCACATCAGCGCGTGTCCGTTTATCGCGCTGACGTCGAAAGGATACGTAATTTCCCGCCGCTGCGGTGTCACCTGTTCGGGCGAAAGTGAGCTTGCGAGCGTACCGGATACCTTCGATGGTCGTATGCTCGTCGATATAGCCTCGTCGGTAAACTACGCGTCGACGATGAAAAGGTCAGCGATTTATAATGCGCCGATGTGACGCGCGAAAATATACTTACTCGCAAATTCCTTGCTCGTATGGATATCTTTGGTTAAATACACCTGCGAACAAGAACAAACCGTAAATCGAATTAGTACCAGGCGGTATCTTCAATAGGTTAATTAGCGAGTTTTACGAACAATACACGTGCCTCGGATTCGATACCGTATCGTGGCGTTTCGTCTTTGGCCGTTTATACGCCACGCACGTCGTCGACGACGTCGTATCTTCAACCTTTTTCGCTTCCCCGATCATGCAACCCTTCATCAACTACGTGGCATTTTTCGGGCGCGAAGCACGCGTCTGTATCCGGCGTCGTGTACTTTCTCCGAGCCGTCAATTCGGATTTCGCCCGCCCACGTCGTTACCGTCACACTTCCTTCCTCCGGCCGAGATAAATTTCGCCGGCGGATTTACCGTCTCGTCGCTTCTCCCCCGGCGCAACCGTTCACGCGACGACATTCGCGCCTCGTGATAGGAAAATTCCGACGTCGGCGAAAAATTTCGCCACTTTCACTCGACTAGTGCGGCGGCGACGGCGACGGCGCCGAAAACGAAACGAAAATTCTTCGACGCATCCGCCGTCGGCGTGCGTATCACGTGAACGAGACGCGTCGACAACACATCTCGTCGCCACCCGCCGGCCTCGCGAGCTTCGCACCTGATCGTCGCCGGGCCACGAGGGCATACGAAAAATTACCCGACTCGACGAAAAAAGCTCCGCCAGATGCGGCCTCGTTAACTCCGACGCGAAAATTTTCCATTACCGCGAAATTACCGAATCGCCGAGGCACGTGTACGACCATTCGCGTAATTTTGGAGAGAAAAAAAGCGTAATTATCACATCGACGAGTACTTACCGTCGAATAACTCCCTTCGCCGATCACTTTACCGAAACGGAAATCATTCGGCGTTCTTTTGGTTGGCGGCATCGTCGCCGGCATCGCGTTACCGTCGTTTTGCGACTGTTGCTGTTGCGATGTGGCCGTCGCCGTCGTCGCGGTCGCCGTTGTCATCGTGGCCGTAACCGAATTACAATTGGTATTGGCCGACGAGGTGGCAGCGGCCGCGGCGGCCGCTGCTGCCGCTACCGCGCTAACCGCGGCCGCAGCTACGGCCGTAGTAGCGGTGGCCGGATTGGATAGCATAGTTGTTGCGGAACCGTTACAGCAGGTCTTCTTCAGCGTCTCATTTTCACTCATAGGCGATAGCGGTGCCATACGTATAATCGGGATGATTTTCTGCAACACGACCACCAAAAACAAAACAGAAAAATCAACGTTAATTACGACATACAGCGCCTTCTTAAAAATATGATAACGTAACCTAAGACAATCGTCGAATATCTAATCGGAGTTGGGAAACGGAGAAAGTACGACGTTCGCGTCGCGTCCCGACGACCTCAACCTTGGAGCGGAATATTCGCAACGCCGACAAAACAAAATCATACACACGAAACAGCAACCGACAAAATGAAAACAACACCAGGGCATGGCGACGCGTAGAAAACCCCCGCGTCTCGGGCCCCCAACCTCGATTAATCCTTTTATTGATACCATTATCCTTCTTTCCGTAGCACACAGTATAATACCTGTTTACGTCACGAATCTCATTAAGGTCGCCTTTGCGCCCCTGCGTCTTTTCCAGCTACCCATCGTCCTCGTCGTTGTCGTCGCCACAGCATCATTTTCCTTGTTTACGCGTAGTCGTCACGCTTCTCGCGGGGAATTACGTCGCTCGGAAAATGCTACAATGCCAAATGCGATCGGGCGAAAATTCGCGCAAAACAATCCTCGCCTTTCGTGATTTCAAACTCTTACTTCATCGCCGTCGGCTACGCGTAGATGTTACTCTCTTCCCTGCCTCCCATATACCGAAAAACCACTTCGGGCTATCGATAGCACCCGAGCCTTTTCGGGTTGACGTCAGCACGCCTTTGTTAAGCGTCTCGACGTCCAAACAAAACATCCGAAATGCGCGGCGTTTCCTACGCAATTCTATCGCCATCTCGGTGCGTTCGACTAATTAAATCTCTCCTCGTCGTTCCCCGTCCACCCGACGCTTTATACTTTCGCCGCCGAAGAGTTGGCCATCGATTTTCATCGCTATGTACGCGCACGACCCCAAAAATTTGACCGAAAAATCGCCCATTCAAGAACTCGTCGCGGCACCTTAGAGAAATCAAGCTCGTCGCAACGAAACTTCATCCCCACTGGCCTCATCTATTTCGTCGGCCATCGCACCGCGTTTAATCGCGTGACCGTCGTCGCTAATTATCGGCGTACATCCGCGACAAACCACACACCTCGCCCACTACGTCCAATATTCTTCAATCACGCCGAAGCGTCGATGTACCTCATCCCCTCCCTCCCGGCACGCGCCATCATCGTCGCACGATCTCGAAACCATTCGCGTCGAAACTTTCGGCAAGAGAGAGATAAAAACGCGAGCTGCGACCGCCGCAACCGTCCTCGTTGCACGGCTGCCAGCCGATTCTGCTCTTGACGCGCCGCTACCACTTCGGCCACACATTCGCACAACCGGTTACTCCTTTCGGACACGATCTCGAACCGCTTTATCGCGTCGCAGCGTACTAGCGGCATATCACCAAAAATACATCGTTATCATCGGGCAATTCCCAAACGGGAAATTATCCGATATCGTGACGTCCGTAAACCAGTACACGCCGGCGTGTACGTTAACGTACCGTAACACGTTATTAATATCTTCGGGAAAACGTTGTTTATTGTCGCACGATCGGAATACACTCGCGTTTAGCGACGTGAATTATCACACGCCGAACGATAACCGCCGACGTACCAAGTAAACACAATCGCTGGGAAATACGCGTACTTCGGATTCCGCGCTATCTAATGTCACTCCCGAGAAGTTGCAAAAATATTGTAACAACCCAAGTTTACCCGTGATTACCAAAAATTCTCGTACTTACGCAAAATTATTTACCGTAATTACTTATTGACATGACACCACGAACTAGCGAGAGATATCGGATCAATGTCAAATTCCAAACAGTAATTACCAGAAATAACAGGTAATTACGCAAACCTGTACGGTAATTACCATCGCCATCCTGAATACTGAAAACGTCCAGTCGAAACCGTAATTACCGCAAATAACGGGTAAATACACACGATTATCCGGTATTTACGGTAACTAGTACAGGAAAATTACGGTATTTACGATAATTACTGGAAAATTACGATATTTACGGTAAACACAGGACAACTACTGTATGTATGGTATTTACTAAGAAAAACTGTATTTACGGTAATTGCCAGAAAATCACAACATTCACGGTAATTACGGGGAAATTACTTGTATTTACAATAATTACTGGAAAATTACGGTAATTATCGAAAAATATCGATATTCATGACAACTAGCAGAAAATTACGATACTTACGGTAATTACCAGAAAATTACGATAGTTACTGTAATTACTCGCTATTCACCAATTTTTTTTTAGAATTACAGCATGTACCATGCCTTATTGGTAATTAACAGAAATGAAGGTAAGTACTGTAATTACGCGTAAATTACTTCCATTTAAAAACCCAATAACGACCTCGACTTTTACTATCTAAATCTCGAATATTTTTCCTCCACTGAAAAACCACAGAACGACCACAAATTACTGCGAAATAAAGACGAATCAGGTAAAAACCCGTAATTCATTATAATGCCTCGGTAATTATCGGTAAAAACTGCGTCTTTCCGAAGTTCGTCGGTAATTACAAGCAAGACACGTTAATTAATCGCGAAAATTCCGTCACTTCGGAAAAACGCGCCCGGTATTTAGCTGAAAATTCCACCGAATCGTTTTTTTCGGCGTGGAAACTTCGCTGTAAAATCACCGTTAACAACGTCGCCGCCGCGCCGACAACGCGAAACGCGGAGCTTTTCAATGTCACGAAAAAAAAAACACGAGCTTTAGAAAGAAACACGAAAAAAAGCTCGGGTTTCGTTACCGACGTCAAAGCGCGCCTTACCCGAAGGAAGAGGTTATTACACCGTCTCGATAACGAGTCAAGGTCAAGGTAAAAATGGGCGAAAAAATTGCCAATTTAAATACTTCGCCAAGGACGTTCGGCCGCGTGTGCTTCTAACGGATGAGATAAATTTTCCATCGCGACTAGTTTCGCGTACTTCGAGAGCTCTTCCCGTCTTATACCGTGTAATTGCGTTCGACGGTGACAACTGCGCTCCGCGTATTCGCGTTGACATTTTACTCGAACACCGGCGCACCGACGACACACGTGAACCGTTTCGGATACCAAAATAGCCGTGCGTTTAATTCGTATCTAATTTGCGCAGCCAGCATCGTCGTTACTGCTTAATCGTTCACGAACGCGTCAGCGGTGAAATAACTCCGAAGGAAATCGTCGTTCGGTAATTGACTGCCTTTTGTGTACCGAGCTACCGACATGCTCGTCCTCCTTTCCCCCCCCCCCCATCGCGTGTTCGTTTTCTTTGTAATTTCATTAGCGCTCTTCTCCGAAAGCGTACAAAAACCCTGAAATATCAACGCCACGATGACCTCGACGAGTCCCTAGAATGGGTATTCAAAAAGCCACCTTTTTTTGTAGCCCTATTTTTCGGGTAATTCGTGCACGCCGGTATCGATAAATCGGTCCCAATTATCGAGCCCACATTTCCTCCGAATGTGTCGCATCTTCACCGAAATCCACCCCGCTACACGACGGATACCTTTTTCAAACCTCGCTACAACGCCCTTTTTCGTCTCGTCCAAACAGGGTAAACGAACCGGATGTTGTTTTCCATCGACGAGCCCGCAACTGAAAAAACGCGCGCGAGGACTCGCCCGCAAAGCGAGACTCTCGCAGCGGGTACCGAAGAAACTTTCACGCCCCATAATCGAGCTATTAATTCGATATTTCCGGCCTTTTTTTCTCGCGCCCTCTTCGCGAACCATTTCGTTCGTGCTTCGCGATAGTATTTCCGTTTTGTACGAAAAAAAAATACAAAAAACTACACCCAGACGAGAGCAACCACCCTACATAGGAAATGACGATAAATGAGGGTGGGAGACGGGGCGCGAGGGAAACGTATCGAATAATATCTATATCGACGACGAACCACCCCGCCCATCTAATTCGGGTCTTTCATCGCAACTGTCTCGGTTTCTCTCACACTTATCATCTGTCGCTGCGCATCGAACAGCGGCGATGGCTAGACGAACGCGCGAAGGGGTGATGCGACGCGAATGTCGAGGCGGATGAGATGTCGAGGAGCATATGCGCGGCTCACCCTGCTCACCCATCTCACCTGCCGCCTCTTTCCATCGTACAACAATGGACGAACGCCTTGATCGTCGACGAATCGGAGCATTCTGCCGGAACGTCCGATCGACGCCGAATACAGCGCGACACAGGTGACAAGGCGGTCGCGACTCATTCAGCCGAGAAATCCGTCTGGGTCGCGATCGTCAGCATCTGCCGGGTATTTCGAACGGCGAAACGCCTAAATTCGAACGCGCGACGCTTCCAACGCGAAGAAACGCCTAAAAGCGCAGCCAACTCGTCGCCGGTATCGATGCACAAAAGGCAAACGGCGCCAAGGTCGAGCCACCCCCGACTCGTTTCTCGGTCAAGGTACATACGCGCCCGGCTACCAAACTCCGCTAGGCACCAGCGCTCAAAACAATTTCCCCCGCGGGACGCCCTCGCTCGCCTGCGACATACGACGTCGCCGCAACACCGTTACACGTGCCTTGGCCCGCTCCACCGAAAGAATCCGCTCCGTACGGCGTATTCGCGTCCCGCGAAGACGTACGGATGCGCGCGAAGGCAGGCGTCAATTTCAATTGCATCGCGACGACCTCGTTGCAATCTATTAATACGCGCCACTAGCGTCGCCGCCGCCGCTCCAAAATCACACGTACATCTACATTGTAACGTTCGCACTCGTGCACACGTACCATTCCGCCACCTCACCGTCGAGTTCGTCCGACGCCGACGCGTATCCGAGTATCTCGCGTACACCGCGACTCCGATGACCGAAAATCCTCGCAGCGGGCGACGCTGACGCGCTAACTATCCGCTAATTCATCTTATCTACAGGACTACGTAGATATCAGGGGGGCCCAAGGGGGCGAGGCAATCAGCGATCGCGTTCGCATTCCGGGAACTACTACGTATACGTAATCGCTTATCGCGTCGTCGGACGAACCTAGCGAAAGTACGACGATCGCGCCAACCAAACCCCCGAATACCGCGAGCGAATTTCTTTCCATCGAATTCGCACGTACCAGGTTCCCCGACGTCGTCGCCGCCACCGCCGTCGCGCCGCTGTGTCCGTGACTTTATGATCCCTACAACGTGAACGGCCAAACGGAGCAGATTAAATTACACGTGTTTCGTTAATAGTCGCGATAACGAATGAAAAAAAAAAGAATAAAAACGCCAACAAAATTTCCTCGAAAGTGTGCTACGCGCGTCCTCGCGTGACACGCGAACCGCCATGCCGAACCCTCCGAACCCTAATTTTTTTCTCCGCTTATTTACAATTATTTTACCGAAAATCAAAATTTTCCACAAATTAATTGGGTACATCTTCTATATAATTATATAAAATAATATCCGTTTTCTTTGTGAACTCATCACGCCACAACGAGCGAACCGAACTTCGTCAAATTTTCAATATACCTTGCTATACGCTCGTAAACGATTGTAGAATAGGTTTTTTTTACACTAGTCCCAAAATTGCGGGGAGGGGGGCGCGCAAAATCATTAATTGCTAACTGTAAGTCAACAGGAAATTACCGTAAATTAATGGTAGAATGCATAAAATGACGGTAAATTATTTCAAATTGTGGTTTAATCATTGTAAATTACCGGTAAATTTCATAAATGTAAATTACAAAAATTGACAGTAAATTACCCTAAATTACCGGTAAAATACCATGAATTACCATAACATACCATAGATGACAGGTAAATTACCGGAAAATTACCAGTAAATTACCCTAAACTAGCGGTAAATTACGGTAATTATGGCAACTTTTCAAGATTGTATCATAAAATGGCATTTGCAACGATTTTGCTGTCATTCGCCTTTCCGTAATAAGGGTAATTTACCCCAACTGCCATAAGCTTCTGATTTAGATTTCAGCCAAAAGGCGGAGAAGATTTTGGCAACATCAATTAAGATTGAGAGTTATTATGAATAGAAAAAAAAGGAGTGTGCGGTAGCGAGTATTGCAAAGGAATGTGAGGGGGGGGGGTTTGAGAGCGAAGCCCTTTCCCCTAGCGAAGCTGGTACTGTATACAAGTATTATTTCAATGGAAAAAAAAGTGATACATTATCAGACGTCAAATCGCTGCATCGATGGCGTTCGGTTATTTGAAATTAGCTCCTTAAATACGGTAGATAGGCTAAATTCGCGCACAACACATTTCACAGCAGGCGACCAGACCAACATAAATGCGAATATGTTTCAATTTAACGCCATATTCGACGGTGCTTCAACGCTGGCAAAATTTCAAATCCTTCTAGCGACTTGAATAACGAAGTTGGGCAAAATTTGCGTATGACATATTTAGTAGAAGTAGACGCGAGCCATAAAAAAGGTCTAATAAAAATTTCACTTTCACGGCATATTCGCCGAGTTATAACCTCGACAATGTTCGAAATTGGTCTAGCGCCTTATAAAACGCAGTTAGGCAAAATACGCGCATGATACATTTTCTAGAGCTCGACAAGACCAACAAAAAAGTTATTACACAAGTTTCAATTTGATGCCGTACCGAGGGAGTTACGACGCTGACAAAATTACGAGTTCTTTTCACACTGCAGAAAGATACGAGTAGAATTTGCCAATCACTTTTCGCAAGAGCGACGAAAAAAAGCTATATTACAATCGCAATTCGACTCGTGACTCTGACTCACCTCGATGACCATATCGTACTCCTCCGTTTACGTATCCGCACAAGACGAGCAATTCAAAACACCTCACTTCCTTTCATATTACCGAAAAATCGTCAAATTTCGCGAATTTCAACCGCAAATCGTAACCACGAATTTCAACAGCATAGTGAAAAAAAAATCGCGCAATAAACTCGATATCGCGATAACGATCGCGGCGTAGAAAAAATACACTCGAAAATTAGAAGGAAAAAAAAACGAGGAAGAGAAAATGGAGAAAAAACCAAGCGTTCGAACGTTTCACCGTATACGCGATCGAATCGACAATGTAAACATTGAAAAATTTTGTGCATTACACAACCGGGCTCCGTTGTAATCGTTAATTAAGCGTATTTGCCGATAAGAAGTCAAGGTCGAAAACTTTCTTACTGATAACATCGATTCTCTGGCAGAACGGCTCGTCGAGCGCTGCGTTTAAATTCGCATCCAAGGACGTGTACTTTTCGGCGACTCGAAAATACCGCCGCTCAAGGAGGCGATGTGGTTGCACAAATATGCACGTCCGATCCACCTCTCCGTCGTTACGTCATCGTCGTGCGATCATCGCTAAATACCCGAACAATACCGCACGTTTCTCGCGAATCGTACTCGTCTCATGAATCTGTCACCTTGTCGTAGGTTTTCCTCAAAACACCCCTTTCACCATCGAGACTGCACGAGCCATGGGCTGCGCAAGGCGCCAAAGGTCGTCAACAAGATATCAACGACGGACCGATGGTTGTTGTACTTTCCATTCAACAACACCATTAAAAGCTCCCGCCGCCATGTGCTTCCTCCTCGACTCCGCACAAGCTCCATGGAAGGGGCGCCCTCCGCAACCAATGCGGCACCCTTCGCGTTGATTTCCGGCCTTCGACGCGTCGACGACGCCAACCGCCAAACCGTACGAAACCAGATCACACACGCCCGATCCGGCTCTTGGCGCTATCTCGTCGCGACTACGCGAATTCGCCCGACGTCGTATGACGCCACGCAACGTTTCGACGCAGGCGCCACGTCGTTAAAAATCACGACCGTTTAGCGCCAATTCGGGCATGTTTTTTTTCCTCCCCCTCTCCCGTCCCTCACCTCTCTCTCTCTATCTCATTATTCTCTCTCTCTCTATCGTATCTAACGTAGCGTAATACACGATTTCCCTCCATTTCTTTTCTGCCGTCTTATCAATAACGATTCAATAACAACGTAGTGCCGCCGTTTCACTCCGTACTGCCTCTTTTCAGGCCGGACGCGCCGAATAATCAAAGTTTCATCATTCCCGTAACCGACGTTCGTCACCTTTTCGTCGAAAATTAGACTAGCGCCACTGCCACCGCCGCCGCCAAGTCGTCGTCGCCTCGATGATGTTTCCCAATTAAAAAAATTATGCAAACGTCGCCGACGACGCCGCTGTGCAGACTCGCATACGCGTATATTCGCCGAAACGCGATAGCGCCTTGAGGTTTTCCAATCGGCGCAGGCTGAGTCGCCGTCTAGACGTTGTAATCGTCAAATTTTCGTCGTGTTCGAGCACGCACCTGCGTTCCGATACCGTCTGATTGCGATCGACAAACGAGGTGATCTCCGTTTGGCCAGGTGATGCAAAGGATGTCGATTCGGGTTCAGATATTTCATTTCGGCAGGCAACGAGCAACGTCGTTTTTATAGATTTCATGGCACAGAGAGAAGAGCACCATTGAGCCACCGTATCATCGATTCCTCATCATCAGACCGGTCCATTAACACCGGGAAAATTCCTCCAGATGCTCGCACCTCGATTATTAACCACACCCCGACACCGTTCGGTAATCGGACGCCATCCTCCAGCGACACACTCCTCCACGTGATCATCAGCCGGGTGCAAAATCGCCGTGAACTCCGTCAACACGAGTTACGTTGACGTAGCCCGCGTCGCGAGGCCACCCTACGTCTTCGCATCTTCGGTTCGCGTCCTCACACCCACAACCACCTGTCGTCTTCGAGAGGCGAAACAAAAACCGCGAGTTCAACGACCCCGTACACCGGCGCGGCCATAAAACGGCGCTAAGGTACGCGAGCATCGCGCCATAACAGGTTTCCAGTACGCGTACACTTCGCCGTCGTTGCGCACTTCTGCGGCAACACACACCGCATCCGTTTTCCGTTACGGCGGCGCTTCTTTCGAATCTATTCGCAGAATCCGTAGCGCGATCGCGAACCATTGTTGCGTCGCTTCGCCTCCTTCGCAGCGGCGGCGTTCACTTTCACCTCCGCGTTTCGTTGGCGTGCCGACCAGACGCTTTACGTTTCGCCAAACGAAAAGGTAAAACCCACGCTTTTCCGGATCGGCGCGCCGCCTCCGCGAGTTCGCCCACACATACCGAACTAATTTGTATCGACGAGCTTCGTCCTTTCGCCGTTACGCTATCTCGGTCACGCTGACACTGGCCAAGTGGCCACTCCTTCGCAAAAATAATCCGCATTCGTCCGCCTTCCGTCTCCGTTCGCGAAACGCGTCAACCTACGAATTTCCTGGCGTTCGCCGACGTGCACAACCGGTACACGCCGAGGTAACTCCGCAGCGCTACGTTCGCTCGGTACCAAGTAGCGCGATCCACGTTTAACGCGGGCGAAGGGGCGGGAGGCCGATGAAGAAGCAGTATGCGTGCGTCTTCGCGAATCTCAACCTCAATCGAGCACCTCCCCTCCCCCGAACCCGCTCACCATAGAATGTTGACCGAACTACGCTAACGTTTTTTTGGCGTCAAGGCCGAGGTTGCGCTATCATCGTCGCGACCACAAGTATTGCGCATCTTGATTCAATTTCCACTCAAGTAATCACATTCGAAGGCCCCATTAGTCCTCAACCCCCCCCCCCTCAAAACCGTTAGCTCGCCGTCTACCTCCAAACAAAGCTCTTCTAGCCGAAAAAATTAACCGCGAAGCGTCCGTCTCTATCAAACCAGCACCAACACTTTCCGCTCTCGCTGCCAACTCGCGCTCGTCCATTCGCCACTACGCAACGACCAAGATTTTCATTCATGTAGCAGTTTCCGTTTCCATATCTGTTCGTTTTCCGGTTCAACGACACAACAAACCAGCGCTTATCGCTGGCTTCGCCTCATACCGCAGCCGAGGACCGTCGCGCCGACAAATGCTATTCGCCGCTCTTTCCTACGCCCACGCAAACCAACAGGACGACGAGCGATATCGCCGACGATGACGACAACGTCGATGGCGATAAATACGAACGAACGTACGAACGATCGATATACATAAATCAAAATAATCGAGCCCGCGACACCAAACACTCGACAAAACACCGCTTGACGTCACACCGTATATCTTTTCGCTTTTCAACGTGAAACACGTAATAACAACCGCGACCGCGTCGCAGCGCCG